>DWCF01000271.1:0-53260 GCA_018230265.1 Delias oraia | reverse complement strand
CAACTAATGCGCGATTTGCGACGCGGTTGTCTATGGGTGGTGGTGTTGGTTTACCATATAGGAAACTCATCTACTCCGTTGTCCGATATAATTTAAAAAAAATAAATAATAATTTGTATTTGTCACTTACACAAATTCTTTTAAGCCGAAAATGAGATTATCAGATTTAAAATATAAGAATGTGTATTAAAACTTTCTGCTACATATGCATAACTTGTAAAATGATTAACTAAATTGTAACTACTCCGAAAGCGTAAATATCGGTGGTGTTACAGATTTTATAAATGCATTTTGAAATAGCGGATAACAAGTAAACCAGAAATTTTCTAAAAGCATAGACTATCCATATAGACTTCAAGCGAATCCAATACTGTAAGGATGACTCCATGTTCGCAGCTCATTGACAACTCCTTGGAGTTACTACAAAAGCAAAACTTCTTAGATTTATAAGTATTATTAAAAACTTCTCGTTTAACGATATTTTAAATCGCTCGAAGAAATTAATACCTATCACTGCTATGAAAAACGTTTTCCGATTTAATGAATTCTAGAACATCTAAAGAGCTTGGTTTTCTACATTTAATTATTTTATGAATATAGACTAAGACTCTTATCCCTGCTGTTTGAGCTCTTTTTTCAAGGTCCCCAAGTCATATTTGTTTGGAAATATCTCTAAATATAGCTGGTTCCATAATGTGGTGATGCGCGGCATAAAATACCTTAATTAGTTTTTTTATCATATAGCGGACAACGTAGCAGGTGGGTAGCTATATGCAAAGAGAACACTGCAAGTGGACAACTGCGCCACAGTTCTCGCATTGGTTGTTTGTCGGCTTTTTACGGCATTTTTAAGAGCCTCCGATATCCTGACTCACTAGCGAAACACAGTACAACTTACAAGTACCGTTTCACGTTGAGTAGTCTGTGAGCCCGTGGTATCACTTCAGACGAGCTGGCCCAAGTATTGCCTCCGCATATCCTTCAGCATGGCTCTCCCACGAACAAAATAAATTACCTCAATGAGTATAAAATTTGTTAAGTTATTTTAAATTCCAACTTAATGAGGTGTATTTTGTAATAATAATGTTGTTCTTATAAATTAGCAACATTTTAATGACTTTGAGTTACGCCAAAATTCAAAGTTAAAATTATAATCTTTGTCCCCGTTTGGCATAGTTTGTTGACGCGGGTCCTGTTGTTTTTTTTTTGTTGGCAGGAAACGCTGCGTTCAAAGTGTTTACATGTTTGTGCTATCCTGTTTGGCTTTGGATCTTTGCCTGCGACAACATGTGGTTTTGGCGCGAATTTACTTTGCAATGTTTCTGTTGCCTTTTACTCAAATATTGAACGGGTTTTTTCGATGTTTTTATTTAATTTACGAGAACTGGTGACAATTTTTAAAACTGCCGAGTTTTTTTCTCTTTTAGAAAAAATTCTTTGATAATAGTAAAAATCTAACGAATTTGGCAAACAACATAATTGTAGGACCTAATTTTATACATATGAGTTAAAAACCACGGGCACCCAAAATACTAGCGTGAAACAGTTTGTACTGTGTTTCACTAAGTGATTGTGAATATCGAAGACCTTTGAAATTATAACGCTCAAACACCGCAAAATTCCGACAAAAAAACTTCAGCGTAGGTTTTGGCACGGTTGTCCATGGGCGGCAGTAATGTCTTAACATAAACAAGACCCAGCTACTAAAGGAAAAATAAGACACATTGTGATACATAATAAATACATCTTCCTTAAAGGCCGGAAACGCACCCGCCGCTCGTGTTGTGAGCCTCCTGCTCGTTTGCCACCAGTGGTGTAAAGAAAATACTAAATGATACTCAGTTAGTCATAGTAAGAATGATCTATTTTCGTCGACACAAGGAAAATAATCTAAAGATTAATTAATTAGGCAACTGACCATTGTTTTTTACAAAAGTTCTTCATTAGGTTTATTCAAATCTATTGAAGGTCTATAATAAATGGACCTTGACTGAGAGCCAGTAATGCTGCGTTTACACAGAGGCGATTGAACTTTCAAGAAATATTATCTGACTTAGCTGTGATATTAAAAATGTATCAAGTTTTATACAATGTTTAAATCTCTCTACAGGTAATTTTCTCGAACAATAAGCCTTTTAAATAAGATCGGAAGGACGGAAGTGCATTAAAGAAAGGCTTTTGTCTTTAGAAGTGTTATTTTAATTGTTTTAATACAATACTAAGTCTTCTAATTTATAAATAGACTGGTTTTATTTGTCCTTATATCAAGTATATCATACTTATATTAATTTTAACAATATAATTATATATATATATACTTACGATGGAGAGACGATCTCATAAAGGTCGCGGGCTGCCGCTGGATCCAGATCACTCAAGATTGCAATAAGTGGACTTCTTTGGGGGAGGCCCATGTTCAGCAGCGGACTTTATAGGCTGATGAAGGTATACTTAGTAGAGCAAAATAACTTATACTTCGTTATGCGGCTGTTAATCTATGGCTTACATGTCAGATTGTCTTCTACACATTGATTTAGGCTCTCTTGAAAATAATCATCTTCCCTAATATAACACGCCTTAAGAATCGACACGATTAATACCCGATCAGAATGCCATTCGCATAACGGAAATAATGTTAGTCACGTTTTTATATCATTAATGCCTTCACTATGTATCTCTCTGTCGTCTCGTGTCCACCATTAATATATGTCAGAACGACCACTGTACCGTCTCAACGGTAGGTGCGTTTAAACTGTGTCGTCACGATATTTTTGTAGTATCTGATTGTAACTTAAGGAATATTGATGATCTTTTTACACAGAAATGCGTTGTACTTGGATTTTGTTGTCTATCCAAAATTCAAACATATCTCCTTACATCCGAAACAGTCAAGAAACAAATTTTGTTAATGCTGTGTTTACATTAACATTAGAAATAGGAGCTATTACCGGCCAAATCCTATATTAAAACTTCCTTCCTTTCTCCTTAAAAAATCTTTATAGTTCAATCTATGTATTTTCTTTTTTTTTATATAACAGTTATGAAATTTAAGGTTGTGTAAGGGATAAACTATTGAATTAAAATGCAATTACGCAAATATTTTTAAAATATAGAAGTAATTTGGTTTAATCAATCATTTATTCATTCAAATTCATTTATCTTCTTCCATCTACTTTTTTTTAGAAAAAACAAGTCTATTTTTATTTTATATCTCACCAATATTTATTATAAGTAAAATTACTATGGAAATATGTTATTTGTAGTTAATTTAGTTGACTTAATTTTATCGTCCGAATTGATACCATGGACTAGCAGAATCCTCAACGTGAAACGGTACTGTGTTTCGCTGAGTGAGTGATATCGGAGACCCTTAAAAATGCCGCTTAAGTGGCGTAAAAAGCCAGCAGCACTACCAATGCGCGGACTGTGGCGCGGTTGTATTCCCTTACTATATAGTAGACCCACCTGTTCTGTTGTCTGCTATACTACAAAAAAAATAAAGCAAAAAAATGCTTAATTTTCAAGTAACATTACATCCAAAACTATCTATTCTTAGTGATGATATTTTAAGTTATACGGCTTCGTGTGACCTGCATAAATAGGCAATTATACATCCCGAATGTTGTGTCATTTAATTAGTATATCATCGCTTAACAAGATTGACCCAGAACTGTTTTATTATCTTGTTTTACATATTTTGTTGCAAGTCAGCTTAGTACTTAGTTGAAATAAATAAATCACAATCAATTTGTAATGTTACAATATTTGCTTGATTATATGTTTCTTTGCTTTAGCAGCAAGTTTTCCATAGATGCCGATGAATCTTCACTTTAAAAAGTTATTTTATTCAGATATTTGCTTACGAGCCCATATATTGTTGAACAGGTTCAGTTTTTGTTTTGCATTTCTGTGGTAAATTTTATCTTTAAATAAATACTTGATATAATTAAATATTCCTTCAATTTTTTTATAACCATTTTCATAATTCATTCGGGGTTAAAGATCAATCAATACTGATATTATCTAATAAATAATAATAATTTTTTTCTTTCATTATGAATTTGACCTCATTTTTTAACCTAATGTGACTGGATTATAATTGCATCGTGTTTCTTAAGGAATAATGATAAAAAATATGAACTATTACTTTGTCGCAATATCTAGATATGCTAATGTATTTTTAATCGCGCTTAAGTTGTCACGCAAATAAGTAAAAGATAAATTTTTTGTACTTTGTTATATTTTGTAAAATAGATATTTTTTACATATAAGAACGATGGCAAACGAACAGGAGGCTCACCTAGGGCAAGTGGTCCGCAGAAGGACACCACCAGCCATTTCTCTCAGGAAATATCCCTGGTGGCAGCTGATTCCACAATGGTGTTGCGCGGCACAGAATGCCTTAAAAAACGCTCAGTTGTGGAACGACAAACATTGAGGTGAAAGCGATGAAACTTTGTATTCTGCCTCGGTGTTCCATGGTGAAAATAAGATCAGATAAAAAGTTAAAATGGCCAACCAATTCTTGCTAAACTACAACAAAATTTGACATAAATAGTAAGAGGAACTTTACGATTGAAACATTAGCCGAATATTGAAATAAACTCAAATTATGACACTAAAATATAAGATTAGTAATATTTCCATATTAACATGGGCTCATCTTAAGATATTGGTAAATATCTGACGGTTTTTATGACGTTATTACATATAATCCTTTTGACCGATGCCACTGGGCATTTGTTCTCAACGGCTTAATTTAAGTATGTACGCACACAGTAGAACTGTAGTTGGCAAATTATAAATCTGTGCAACTATATAATAGAAATATCTATATTTTAATCGACTTTGCAACTAAACTAGTTTATCAATTCGACACTCCGTCTACTGATTGAAGGTATATTGAGGTATCAAACGAATCACTGTCCTTTTTTTCGAAGGATAGTTTTAAGTTTATTTTATAGAAAAAAATTATAAATTCTTATCCTTAATAGTTCATGTTTAATTTAACTATTATTGTAATATTAAATTCTCACTATATCAATTCGTGCAACATTAGAAGTAATTCACCTCACTTGTCCTAAAAGTACTGTTTTTACATGATTTTAGTGTAATGAACATAAGTATCTTAAAGGTATGTTTATACAGAATAAACAATTAAAAATATACTCTGTAAAGTTAAATTTTTATTAAGAGCATCTAAATACATTATAATCCATTTCTTAAGCATAATAATGGGCGATGGTATCTTTTCGATCGCATCTTCTATAATAACGTTATGTAGGCGTTTTCGAATATCTTTATCTACGACTCTCGAGATAAAATTGATGGTCGTCGCTGTAAAAGTTTTGGCCACAGAAGAAGCGGACGCGTATTATATAAATAAAGTAACAAGATGAGGTGAAAGGAATTAAAAAAACAACCAACACGTGAATGGTTTAAACTAAACAATATCTGTCTTCAAATTACGTGAGGATCTTTCAATTATATGAAAATGTTCTGTGGTTTCGTCTTCAAATATCACCGTTAGTACTTTATGTCTGCGAAGTATAGAGTTTATAAAGATACACTATTTACTACATTTTAAACTAAGCTGAAAGGTTGCGTATCTGGTCCATATGTTGCGCCATAACCGCAGCCGCCATAACCGAAAGATCATCGCTGCGTAGCATTTGGGAGTTGACGGTTACTGGACGGCAGAACTGCTGCTGTATCCAGCGAAAGACGATGATTCAAGGAGTTGACGCCGAAGCTCAAACAAAGAAAAAGTACCGAAAAATTCCCCCAAAAGTATTGTACAATTGATGTTTTACCATATCATATAATCGAATTCCTTTGACCATATCTTATTCGAACGCTCCCGTGCCGCTTGTTGTCGTGTTCACGTCAAACCACGGATACTGTTATTACATTAGAAGTGAACAACATGAATTTTGAATGGGAAAGTGCCGTTTTTTGAATTCCGTTACCGGACTGACAGCTGAGATACTTTTCTTTTAATTGAATAGCGGACAACGGAGTAGGTGGGTCTCCTATATGATAAAGAACGCTGACGCCCATGAACAACCGCGCCACATTCCGCGCTTTGGTTGTGGTGACGACATTTTACGCACATTTATGAGCCTCCGATATCCTCAGTAACTATGCGAAACTCAGTACAAGTACCATTTCACGCTGAGTATTCTGTGAGCCTGTGGTACTACTACTAAAGTACTGTTTCTAATGTTGTTTCAAATACAAGATAGATTGTAAGTTATATTCCAGTAGTTAATAGAAAGCCAAGCAACCTTTTTATAAGTTCCATTAACTATGTAAATCTGGGCATTCGGTTCGCTAGTGAGAAAGCGTATCAAAACGCGCTTTCATTATGTTTTTTATTAACAGTTTGAAATAAAGTAATTTTGTTTATTATCTATGAACGCAAAAAGGTACAAATAAATATTCAATATTTTAACTTATTAGTTAAGTGAAAATAAGTTGTTTCAAAAGACCAATAACATAAGAGATTTACTTAAAAACCTATACAACACTATAAAATACGTAATAAAAACCACAATGGTACAATTTAAAAATACTGATATCTCGAAAATTTATCATTTCGAGTATTATTTTGTAGTATTTATATACTTGATGGAAGACCAGCTCTGTTAAGATACACACCTACTGAGTTTGTTTCGCTGGTTTGTCACAGTGGGCTTTGCTTGGAACTGATGGATGGCTTGGTATTTTGACATTAAACGAGCTGCTTTTACATACTTTTGTAGAATAAAAATATTTATAATAATTGAATATAATTATATATTATTTAATTGATATTGATTAATTTTTTGTATAGTTGAAAATTTTATCATTAAATCTCCATACGTCTCTATCTCTCTATGCTATATCTCTCTATACTATAATAATCTATCTAATAATTGTTTTAAAAAATTCCTACCTAAACCATTAATTATTACTAAAATGCATGTTCTCTAAAAATTGCCTTCAAGATTTCTTGCTTTAATTTGTAACATACAGCAGTGTATAACAAAACATTTATTTCCTCAGGATTCGAAGCTAGACCTTCTAAGCCAGCTTTATATCTTAAAACAGACTCAAATTCTTTACGTTTATAGTTAAAAATGAGTGACCTGTCTTTAATTGCCATGATAAACCGAACGTTTAGTCTCGCCTCAATCGCTAATTTAAAAACTAAACAACCATTAAGCAAATTTGGCAGTTAACAGTTTGCGTTTAAGAGGAAAATAAATTATGTAAATGATATTTTAATTTTGCAAGTCGCCCGTGCGCGTTCGCCACCATTTTGTTTATAGACTTAAGAGTTATGTAGTTTTATATAGTAACATGATAAAGTTATAATGTTCAAGTCTATTTGTTCGGTCACATTATTAAAATATAGCTATAAAAATATTATCACTTATGAAGTTCGTTGAGGTTAAAGTTTGCGTACAAATTCGTTGATACAGAAATTCAGTTGTTTAGTTTTAAAAGCGTTAACATATACTCTAGTCCTAAGTTCGATCATATTATATAATTATAATACATCACGACTGTTAATTCAGCATCTCCTAAACCATGTTAATTTTCTTGTTCGTTTTATTGTGTCCAATATAAAAATAAATTACATATATTTAAATTAAAAAAAAAATGTATTTTGTGTTTATTTGACAACAATACAAGTATTTACTGAATTAACGACATTGGTCTTAAAAGACATGTTGTCATTTTGTTAACATACCCTACATGTTTTTTGTTTCTTAAACACTGAACATCTTTGTTTGGAATGTTTAAATCACTTGTAAGATTCTGGTAGCCATATTATATATATATGGTGTTTAATTATCGAATAATTATGATTATTTAAATGTTTAAATATTATAATAAAAAAACCATTCTTTAATGTCAGAAAAAAATGGGAATCATCTATGTGTTACTTTTTCTTGCTTTCATTTAAAACATTGAAGTGCTACTCCTGTCGGAAAAGCGAGATACTTAAAAAATATCTGATTTTGAGCAGTTTTCTAAGTCTTACAAACATATTGTAATCGCTTTTGATACGATTCATGCAATAAAAGTATGTAGTTGGTACATACGAGTAGGTTTTAAATAGATGCTTTGTTCTCAGTCCGTATAATTCGACAGACATTTTGACACCGTGAAATCCATTTTCCAAGCAAAATATTTGCAACCTAGTTAAATTACCGAACAAAAAGGTGAAAAATCTGTCTAGTGTCTGTAGCAGATTGAAGGAATCTGTCAAACCGCGGTGAGAGCCTCTGTGGGGTACAGATAAGATGTAAATTACCGGGGTGCAGCTTGAGGGTAATTTATTGTCTTTGTGGTACAATGAAGATAGGAAATCTATCTTTCTAAAGGTACAATATTCAGTCGCCCAAGTTTCACATCCACACTTAATAAAACAAATATATTTCTCATTACAGTTAAAACTAATCTAAAATATATAGAGATTTTCCAAAGGTTCATAATTGTCCTTACAATTAAAAACACAAACTGTATTTTTTTATAGTATAGCAGACAACGGAGTAGATGGGTCTCCTATATCATAAGAGAACACCGCCGCCCAAGGACGAACACGCCACAGTCCGTGCATTAGTTGTGTTGCCGGCTTTTTTGGCCACTTAAGCGACATTTTTAAGGGCTATCGATAGCCTCACTCTTTCTGCGAAACAGTACAAGAACTGTTTCACGCTGAGTATTCTGTGAGCGCATGGTATCGCTTTAGACGAACCGGCCCTATTAGTGCATCAGCATATACTTCAGCATGGCTCTCCATGGGTAATGTATGTTTCTCTCACAGTCTAAATCGAATTAAAATTTTGTAAATGTCCTAAAATATTTGTCTAGAATCAAAGGCATTTTAAGTTTAGATCAGGTGTAGTCTAGACAACAATTCGGTGTTGGATATCTCAATTTAACATTCAAGAACTCTTAAATAATAAATATATGTGATTATGAATCTTAAGTGCTTTAGAACCATTGCAATATTGTGTTTCTAGAAACCACTAAATAGTTAATACGCGAGAACATAATGTGAAAATTGATAGGATAAGTGCTTTTGAAGGTTACAGTGACAGTTCTTTTATTATATAAGTGCCAATTGACTTCGATCTGGCTATAAAAATATTTAAATATATGCTGAGTTGGAACAAAGGAAAAAAAATACACTTCAAATTGATAATCTCCTTAACAGATTTTTGTCGTTACGTTAAAAATTCTTACATTTATTTGGTATAGCGGACAACGGAGTAGGTAGGTTTCCTTATTCCTATGTGGTAAGAGAACATAGTCCGCGCTTTGTTTATGTTGCCGGCTTTTACGTCACTTTCGAGCGCGTCATAATTTCAAGTTCCTCTGACTCACTCAGTGAAACACAGTACCTTTTACGCGAGTATTCTATTCGAGGCGCTCCAATGTTTGAGGCAGCATATTCTTTAGAATACATAGCTCTCCCATGGGAACCATTCAAGAATCTCCAAGCATAGCCTGATATTACCTGAGAAGTCCCAATTTTCTCAAATTTCCTCGTCTAGTATGTTGCGGGCTATTATTATATTTATTATTATTTAATTATTTATATTTATTATTTAATATTATATTTATATATATTCAAGGATTAACAAAAATTACAAAATTATGTCACAAAATCTGGTAGTGATTAGATTGCTTACAAATGGCTTCTATAAAAATATATAATAGTTGTATAAAATTTGAATAAAAAGTCGAGATTGTATCTGTATCAATCAAAACAGCTACCGGTTTCATGATTAATTTTATGGCTATTATAAAATATCTTGCCGTTTTTATCTTTTGATATATTGTGGCGATTTCTCTTGCGGTCAGCATCGACTTGGCAACTAATAATATTAAAATAATATATAATAATAATAATAACCATGTTCCCCATACATTATCTAAAAATAACGATTGGGTATACCGTAAATCGATTTTTTTTTCATATAATACATACTATTTAACAAAACTTTTTAAATTAAATAATCAAAAAATTTAAATTGTAATATCTATGACAAATACTTTTATTTAGGTACAACAGGGCAAGTATATGGCGGTAATACCATGGGATTGTAATCTAAGATACGTTCTCTTTATAATACCTACATTCTACTAAAGTACTAAAGTACATATACATATACCATACAAAATCTTGATTATAAAAACATTAATTATCAATAATTATATTACGAAAAAAATGATAGATCTTACTAATAATATAATTGAAAAATATCGCTTGAGATTTTTACGTTTAATAGGTCTACCATGATGCGAGGGGTATCTGGTTCGAATCCCGGTGCGGATTATAATTTATATTTAATTTATAATTCATTCGGTCAATGGAAGGGTTTAACAGTTGCCGGGCGAGTGTGTTAATACTGTCGGTTCGTCCGATGTGATACATAGAATACTCAGCGTGAAATAGTAATTGTACTTGAAACGGTACTACTCTTTCCCTGAGTGACGATATCGGAGGCCTTTAAAAAAAGCCGCTTAAGCAGCGTAAAAAACCGACCACACAACCAATGCGCTGACTGTGGTGCGGTTGTCCATTGGCGGCTCCGTTGTCCTTTATACTATAAAACAAAAATACACTGTTTTCAAAAAACTCGCTTGAATTGTTGACTGTCAACAAATTTGTAGCTTGAAAACGTTCATAACTGGCTATGTGTAAAATAAGTACTTATTATTTTCCTATATAACACTCGTTAGTAAAACACTCCGGCACTCAAGTCATTACTTAAATTGGCGCAGTGAAAACAGTATAAGATCGAAATAAATGCACAGTGGTGCAAGCAACTGATAAGTCGGACAAAAAGATTCCCCTGCATTGTGAGGGCGGTACAATGGTGCACGGTCGGGAGAAGTTGTAATTACTATTTTCCTGGCGCCTTTTCAGGATATTTTTCACAGAAATGGAATATACGATGCTCTTTTGTAAGGTTCATATCTCATTGGCCGATTGGAATTTCAACTGCATTCATTGATTGCTCTCTGAGGTATTGTCTAGTGATCTAAGCCGCTAATAGTCCATTTTAATACACTTTTTCAGTTTCTTCAATCAGAATAAGATACAAGTCTTTCATAAATTGGAATTTCATCAGTGAGAGAGCCACACTGAGCATATGCTAACACTATTCGGTCCGGCTCGTCTTAAATGATACCACGGGCGCACAGCATACCTGCGTGAAACGGTAGTTGTAGTATAAGTTTTGTTTCTCAGAGTGAGGATATCGGAGAGCCTTTAAAGTGCCGCTTAAGCGGCGTAAAAAGCCGGTAATACAACCAATGCGCGGATTGTGGGGCGGTTGTATTCTCTTACCATATAAGTGACCCACCAGCTCCGTTGTCCGCTATACCATAAAAAAGACAAAAAATTATTAGAACTCACCAATAGCAATTTATATTATTAACAGTTATTGAGGGCTCTGCTATTTTGCACAATTAAAAAGCGGGCACAATCTACAAGAACCTGCTTATATCGATCTGAAGTGTTAAGGGCAAAATGTATTAATAATATGTATCCGAAGAAATGCCTCGGTTTCCATATTGCTAGTTGTAAGTACATAATTATGGTTTGATGCGAGCAGTGCCTTGGAGGTTACATTACATAATTCCATTTATATTATTGATGTAAAACTTCTATTCAAGTTATCACCTAAAGCTTTTAGAATTGTGTAACAATACTCTATGTTTATGGCTGATAAAAAACAGTAACGTATAAATTACATGACATCATTGTTTTTAAAACTAAAGCTTTGTTTTAACTGTCCTCTTACAAATATACAAATAGAAATAAGAAAAGATATTTATTTTACAGCGAAACAATCAGATTATTATTAACATAGTCTGTATTTCAATTTACTTTAAAAAATAATGTAGTATATGGCTATAATTATTGCAAGTGTTCGCGTTAAACTTAAAAAAAAAACAGAAAAATAATAAGTACTCGTTTGGTAATGATGATCTTTAATCATAGTTTTTGTAGTTCCAAAGATATCAGAAGGCTGTTATTAATATGTACTGTGAAGATAAAAAATCGAAACAACGACTAAGTGGCATTGTGTCAGTCAACGTCGCTTATGTCGTTCTTTATCTGCGGGGGTGGACTGGTTTTGAGCCGGTTGGATATGCATTCCGATACACGGGCACTGTCCGAATGAAGAGTTGCGATCTGTACAACCAGTTCATTCCGTTCAATCATTCGTTTTACGCTTGCTAGATCGTCGGCAAGCTTTGCTTTAACGTGATCTGACTTAATAGGTAATATTTTACACAGGCAATGGGAAACTAGCTTCAGCTCTTTTCAGATGTCATTCAATCATTAGTTGAGTTTTTAACAATCTCATTGGGAACAGAGTTATAATTACATCTCAGTACTATATCAAAGGCATTTTTTTGAAATGACCACTCGCTGTATGACCATACGGTCGTGACAGCTTTTAATACGATTAAATACGATACGAAAAAAACAACATTAATATCCTGTCTTTATTAATTCAAATTTAAGTTTTTATTACTAATTCTGTTTTCTTTGACACGTTGTTAATATATTTATGCCAAGAGTGTAAAAGACTCAAATTATAAAACAACTTGAAAATATTAATTTTTCAAGTCTATAATTAAATATTATAATTTTCTCCACATACCTAAGAATTTGAAGCATATGCTGACGTATTAATTGGGCCGGCTCGTTCGAAGTGATACCACAACCTCACAGAATACCAGTCTGAAGGGAGTGAGGATATCTGAGGCCCGTGAAATTATATATGTAAATATACATATACATATAAAAAGCCGGCAACACAACGTCAACGCGGTTGTCCATGGTAGACGCGGTTGTCCATATTTTTTAGACTTCCAGTTAAATAAATAGGCATCCATATGTATAATACATGTAAACATTATGTAATAGTGTTAACATTTCTAATTTGAAAGCTGCAGGTGACTTTTAATGTTAAAATTTATTCGATTTGATGTTCCAACGTCGTAAATTATCCAATGATTGACATTTATGAATATATTTTTAAATATAACACACATCTGTTACATTGGACTAATATTATTTATTGGTTAATGCTAATTGAGGTCTTCTGATAACTCGACAATAATATAAATTCTTCACAAGACCTTTGATTTTTAATTATTTTAACAAGTTTTGGTGTTGAAGTTGATTTAACGATCTATCTGTGAATATTAGATGAAATTAGTCTAATTTTGTGTTTATTAATTCTAAAAAGCCTCCGGGCACATTTAAAAAAATGATTGTTTATATAAATTATCTTATTCATACCAGTTTCTAACATTAGTTAATGCATTTTCATTTAAATTAAAAGGTAAGTAATCTATAGAGATTAGGAGGCTAACCACGGATTATCACATCTTCCCATTCGTACAAACTTGAAATATTTCAAGTTAGTTACATTTTTGAAATTCAAAAGTCAAAACAGCATCCATACTCATAAATACGTGTCAACAGTGTCGACAGGAAGTCAACCTGATTACTGTACTTGCATGCAACCGCTCTAATAACTGACATCCTGTTAGTTGTAATAGAATTTATTGTAATCACATTATACTCTGTGAATCCCTTTAAGTATTGATAGACACGCAAATGAGGTTTCGCCTTGCCGTAAATAGCTATTACACATTCTTTGATGGTTAATGAAATGTAATAAAAAAGTACTTTACTGATTTTAGTTGAAATGTTTTACTTATCTCGGCAAAAGTAAGAATTACGACCGCCATTTTGAAATAACATTCGATTGCTTGTTTTCAACACAAGTTATCCAATAAATATGATATACCTTAGATGTCCTTTTACTCGTTTCTCATATGGATTATATTCATAATACTAAACCTTATAGTGGGCTTATATTTTTTTTAAATTATATTATTTATATCTACAATTTACTTTTGTTTTATTACCTACAACAAAACCTTTTATAATCTGTTGTAAAAGGTTTTGTAACCTTCTGGTTGGTTTTTAGGGCAGACTCTAAAAACCAACCATGTTATAAATTCGATAGAAATAGATTTTTATTAAATATAACGTGCGGAATGTACCCGATTTTAGCCCAAATGAAAGAATAGCAACACTAAACCAATGATGATGTCATTATTCAGTCATAGACTAGATTAGATGGAAATACAATATATTGTAAACATATACCTATATAGGTACGTTGCTATTGTTCGTTTAGATACTGGTTAAGAAAAAAATTAATTTATTTGAAATGTTTATAAGGACCTACATTTTTTAAATCATTTTATTACATGGGTATTCCCAGCGGAGGTATTCCCAAGCCAATACAACTTGAGGCCCTTGAGGAAAACAGCGTACATATTTCTTAAAGGCCGGCAACCCACCCGCGGCTCTGCATGTGCAAGTGGGCTAGTGGTTCATAGGCGTACGAGCGCATACCCTAGGTGAGCCTCCTGCTCATTTGCCACCACTATTATATAAAAAAAAACAAAATTGAAATTGTATAATATGATATATAATTAAATACTAGGACATTTGTTATAAACACAAATTTAATTATTTTTCAGTTTTAAATAAACATAATACTGTACTTTAAAGAAGGTATGAACCAACAACTCATTCTGCTTTTATATTAGTTGCATAATTATCAGAAGTAGTGCCTTAGATGCCTACCTTTAGGAAACTTTCTTAGCCTAGTAAACCAGCATCACCACGGCACTTTGTGATGTAGTCTACCTTGAAGGTGTTTAGTAACCAAATTGGTATTTGATTTGTATAATATGTATACGTCATATCTTTAAATTATGATGATTTAAACAGCAATTTTGCACATGGCGTTAATCGTAGAAGGGTGAAAATTTATTATTGTAAATAATTTTCAAAGATGCATTATAAAAATTATCTTGAATCATCCTTACCATTAAAGAATATGAAAAATAGATCTTAACCGATGCTTAGACCTGTTTATATGGAAATATTCTTAAAAATCGTCCTGGCCGTTTAAGAGGTTGCAACAAACTTTAAATTAACACAAGTTAATTTAATATAATATATATGATTAAATATTAATGAAAAACAGTTGGAACACGGTTCCATTCAGCAAATTTTATACATATTTAAAATTATTTGTATTGTAAGTTATTTAGAGGCGATGCACGTTGCTCAAAACCATTGTTTCCTTGTTTAAAATTCATGAGAAGCCGTGTGCGGGCATTTGTATAGGGTATATTCTAACTTGACAAGACTGCGATTATCTTGTAGGCTATTGACATGTATATTGTATGGAATTGAGGTAAACGTTTATTTCTGAGTTTGTATTTATTCGCTGTACACTTTATTTTACCTTTCAAATGACAAAATGGAGATTAAACGACGTTTAACTTGTGATACCGTCGTATTTATATCGGAGGCTCTTAAAAGTGCCGCTTAGAATCCGGCAACACAACCAATGCGCGGTTGTTCATTGGGGGCTGTGTTCTCTTATATCCATATAGGAGACCCGCCTGCTCCGTTGTCTGCTATATATAAAAGAAACCAATCATTTAATTTACAACATTTAAAATTATTTATCTTTGAAAAGATATTAATGTTATTTTCCGTATAGTTGTTGCTTCCCTCAGCATCTTTTGTTTGTATAAGTGCCTGCAGTTTTATTTCATCATCGACCATCGAGGCTGAATACAAAGTTTCATACATATCTCCTCGATATTTGTCTTTCCACAACGGATCATTTATTTAGGAATTTTGTGCCGCGCATCACCATCCTATGGAATCTACTGTCTACAACGTTATTTCCAAACCAAAATGTTGTAGGGACCGTTAAAAACTAGTGTTTCAATCCCTAAAAGGACGGCAACGCTTGTTTTGATAAAAACTAAACTTTTAATAAAATTAGGTTTGTATTTGTCATACCGACGTTCAATAGGGTTATTATATCATGTAAATTTTGACAGATCTATCAAAATAACTTTAATACGCCTCCTAGGAGGTGTGAAAATAACTCGAATACATAATCCAACAAACATAAACAAAACAGTGTTGTAGAAAAAGCGAATTCATCAGTTTTTGTTTGGGCTACGTGTAAATCGGTATGAGCTAACTGACGTTTCTGAGACGTTGTTACTACAAAGCAAAGGGCACTCTGTTTCAAGGCTGTAAGTTTTATAGTTGCCTGAGTGTATTGTTCGGGTACATATGTTATCAGGACGTTTCCCGGAATCCTTCATGTCAGCGTTTCTCTAATACAACTCTATTTATTGTTATTTCTACAACGGTATGCAACATTGTGCTTTAATCTTAGTTAATGGTTATATCAAATGATTATAAAGGCGATTTAATCACTATTGTAAATTCATCATCATCATTTCAGTCGTAAGACGTCCACTGCTGGTTATAAGCCACCCCCTTGGACCTCCATGAATACCTGTCGGAGGCGACCTTTTCCTTCCTCTTTATTGTAGATTACCAATGTCAAATTGTACATCAAGAATAGGTGGGAATAGCTGCAACAAAATTGTCATGTATATGCTCACGCACTAATTAGGCTCGGAAATGATACCACGGGTTTCCAGAATACATAGTAAAACATTACTTGTACTATGTTTCGCTGATTGAGGATATCGGAGGCCCTTGAAATTATACCATATAAAAGTGTGTATTGTGGCGCAGTAGTCCGTAGGTGGTGGTGATCTATTACCATAGACTATAGAAGATACCCGCCTGCTCCATTTTCCGTCGCTTGAGATTTGTATAATCGCCCAGTCCCTATTAAAAGTATGAGTTTCTTGATTGTTCTCGTATCAAGTTCGTAAATTAAAAATTTAGAAGAGTCTTTTTTTATAGTAAAGCGGACAACGGAGAAGGTGGGTCTCCTATTAACTAAGAGATATCCTAACTTACCCAGCGAAATACAGAACAAGTACCGTTTCACGCTAAATATTCTGTGAGCCCGTGGTATAACTTCGAACGAGCCGTCCCAATTAGTGCGTCCCTTAAGATTACAAAAAGAACTGAAAAAAATGTTCATAACGTAGACCTACGTGAAGAAATATAGATATGTAATCGAGATGAAATTAAAGCAATAACTAAAACGGGAGATATTTAATTTCTTAATTAGCATTAAAACTAAAAAAATTATAATAGTCTCATAAATTAATTTAAATACAGCTTTATGAGAATTTAGCTGGAAATATCTGATCAAAAGCATTATTAACACGAATGATTATGGATATTGACAGCTCTCAGAATGATTGGTACAAACCGCAAACAGTGAATAGAGAGAGGGAGATCGGCTTCCTATTGTGTTAAAAAGAGACACAATTGGCCGAAAATATTTTTAACGAGTCATCAAGTTTTGAACGTAATATGATACCTTGGAACGAAATTATTTCTGACAAGCGTTAACTGTTGTCAGAACGCGAAGTGGAACATACAAAATTGTTTTTATAGTACATATATTGGGCGATTGCCAGGCGGATCTTCCTATGGTGAGAAATTACTGTCGCCCATGGACAACCGTACCACAATCCGTGCTGTAGTTTTGTTGCCGGGTTTTTTGCCGGTTGAACAGTTTAATTTTAAAGGCCTCCAATATCCTCCCTCAAACACTATTAGTATTCAAGTACTGTTTTACACTGACTATTCTGTTAGCCCATGGTATCACTTGAAGAGCCGGTCCAATTAGTGTCAACATATGCCTCAGCACGCATCTCCCACGTGTAAGTCAGTGTTTAGACACTGTCAAACCCTTCCAAAAATCGAAAAATTATAAATTAAATTATATGTTTTGTTATTCGTACCAGCGTTCGATACCTCTCGCTTCATAGGATTATAAGACAACAGTAAGTTTACAAGACAAATTAGTAATAAAAAGAGCTTTTAAGTTCAACAAAGAACGCAATTCACGTAGTTATATTAGGACAGTGTTTATATAGACATAACCTAAGTAAAATTCTCGAGATATTTTCACTTTTACTTAAATTAAATGATATAATACTCAAGTTTCATCAATGTCTGTACTTAAATTCATTTAAACGGTCCGATGTTTAAGCTGAAGCATAACAAACAAATCAAAAGACTGTATACCTAACTTCGCTTTGTTCCATCTGAATATTTTAATATGCAGCTTGTAAAAGATTTTAAAATTCGAGTGGAAATTTTAGAATGCGACATTAAAGCCAATATGGCGGCAAAGCTTTTACATTTACTGTTCAAACTTGGTATTATATATTCGGCGAATTAGCGAATAAAGTTTAAAAATATATTAACGATTGTAACAACACTTTCTTTCCACGACCGGTCGTAAAATTTAATCGTTAAGTGTGTAATTGCAGGCTTAATTAGCAAACCCGAGTTTACGAGGCCTATATGCTAGGCTGATATGCAACTGTGATTTTTATCTCGTTGACGAATGGCCTATATTCGCGTCAATCTGCCAGCTAATATATTTTCGATTGGTCGCCTGTTGTTTTAGGACGGGGGATTTAATTATTGTACTCAGTCAAAATAGATACGCCGGAACTTAGACAATTCTACTTGGTTCCTTTGTGATATTATAAACTTGGAAATTATGTGAACTTGGAACACAAATTCATTTCGGACATTCCATCATGTTGAATACTAGAGACAATCATAAAGTAAATATATCTTAGAAAAAATTTATAAAAAGGTAAAAAATTAAATTAAAAAGAGTTAATTAAATGGTTAACGTGTATTTAAATGAATCTTAATAGCAATTTTACATGTTTTTCTGTTATAGTTTGCATCGAATTTGAACTATATATATGTTTTTTATAAACGTATATCTGTTGGTCATAGTTTAAAGTTGATTCATAGCTTTTTCAAATATTTGGGCGTCCAACAGTATTTAACTTTTATAATTCAAACTAATATATCGTCTATATTATCCTCTTTTTCGTAAGGAAATGCATTTACTCATTTTCATGTGGGATTAGCCATTCTGATAGTGCAATATCCACTAGAACTGTATATCAGCAATTCGACAATTTCCATCAATTATCCCTCTTTAATCAAACTAGAGAACAAGAAGTCCAAAATTCACAAAAAAATCGTATGATATGCCAAAACATAAACTTAAAGTCGTAACAAAGCCAATAGCGTATAGAACCAGCTCTATTCATGATACAACTGTTCAAAGAATATGACAAAACGAAGGAATATTTCGTATCGCACGACTTCGTCAAAGGAGAAATTCGCTGGTAATTTAATTACTTAAGAACTACTTATTTTTTAATTAACTCAAGTGGCAGAAATCTCGTTATGACCAGACGTGGTGTGTGTGACACTTGACATTTTATTTCATTTACCACTCTTAACTTCTTCACTTAATTTGCAATAAGAGTACTTTGGAAATGTTAGTAGCTTCTACTTTTAGCTATTAAATATGGGATAAACTGGTACATCATTTCTATATATTCAATAGTATTTTTTGTGGTATAGCGGACAACGGAGCAGGTGGGTCATCTATATGATAAGAATACCGCCACCCATCAACAACCGCACTAGATTCCCCGCATTCGTTGTGTTGTCGGATTTTTACGCTACTTAAACGGCATTTTAAAAGGCCTCCAATATCCTCACTAACTCAGCGGAACACAGTACAAGTACCGTTTCACGTTGAGTATTCTGTGAGTCCGTGGTATCACTTCGGACGTGCCAGCAGTTAGTGCGTCCACATATGCTTCTGCATGGCTCTCCCACGGGTATGACAGTATTAAGGCGCTCGCCCGGCCACTGTCAAGCCCTTCCAAAGACCGAATAAATTATAAATTAAAATATAATGTATAATCGTCCGGACCGGAATTCAAACCCGATGCCTCTCGCTTCGTGGTAGTCATATTAAATACTTAGCTACGAGGCTAATATAGTTATAAACATATAAAATACTAATTAAGTAAATGAACCCGACTGAAGTTTAAAGATTTCAATTTCAAAATTACGCAATAAAAAGAAGCGGAAGTAATTATCATCGTACTCAGATCATTTTATTTTGTGTAGGTTTTTATTAACTTCGGAACTTGAATTCGGAAAGTCGTTTAACCTACTTTTGTGTTCCATTTTTATAACAGCATCCATTCCAATTGTGGTTCGCTTGGCAAGAGTTTATTGGTAATTTTTATTAACAAGTAATTTAATCACACTCATTAACGTAATAGCAATTATAGTATATGATTATTATGAAATTTATTATTTCCCCTGTACAATTAAACCGTCCAGTTACATTCAAGGAATGCAAAGAATACTTAAGGATAATGATACAAAAGCACGAATGTGAATTATACAATGGAATAAGGTTTAAAGGTGATTACTATGTTTCTTTCTTCAAATAGGTAAATAAACATGATTTTCCGAGCATAGCTGTCATTTAAATCATATTAAAGGGGTCATGCTTATTAATCTAGTATATTTGGTAATTTATCACAATAATGTAGAAATAATTAGATATGAACAATAACCTAATGGTTTTGTAAGCTACCCTGATGCCGTGGGTACCAGATTCGACCCTCAGTTTAAATAGAATTTCTAATTGAATACATAAATACAATTCGGTTCTAGAAATGGGTTGTTTATATTTCTTATGCTGGCGTAGTGCTAGTGAGGATAACGAAGCGGTTAAAGCGGTATAAAAAGCCGACAACACAATCAAAGCACGAATTTTGGCGGTTGTCCATGGCAATTGTAATCTCTTACCATAGAGGACCTGTTACGTTTTTTGATGCCTTGTCAACCTTTAAAGTAGAAATATTTTCGAAAATAACTATTGGTCACGCTTTTAATGTGACGTCATACCGTGAGTGTAAAAAATCGGTTGCAGGAAATTGTACACAACATCACCGTAACAAATTGTCACAAAGGGCTTTAGTACTCGTGTAGAAGTATAAAATGTTTATTTAACTCAGTGTTTCTCAAACCTAACGTACCCTTGTTAAAATTTTCAATAGAGGCGAATCCCTAGGAAATAATAAAATTGTATGTTGAAGAAAATTGAGTCAATAAAATTTAAGAAACAATATGCTTATATGAAAATTTCTTTGTGATATTAATGTGATGTTTCTTGTGACAAAATGTCTCAATTTTAGAAGTAGTGACGTAGTAGTGAAGTAGTAAGCATAATTTTGACTCAGCGTCAAGTCGATTTGATTATTTTGTTTTTACCATGAATAATAATTCGTCTCAATTACGTAGATTTTGACTAGAAACCATTAAAATGGTAAACTCAATTTTTTCAGTAAAAAGAAGAATAAAGACGTCTACCAGTTCGTGTCCTATTGTACCTTTCGATGTTGGGGCTCCTCGGGGTTTGCACCAGGTATCCCGGCCAAGAGCTTAGGATACACATGATCCCCTAGGGGTTCGCATGCCCCTCTTTGAGAAACCTCAGTTAAACTAATTCATTGTTTCCTGCCTTTATGCTTTGGATATGAGTAACAATCCATTTGTATTGTTTATGAAATTTACGATTAAAATTCTGTCACGAATTTTCCACATTTATTTGCGGGTTCAAATAACAGTCTGTTTGAGACGAATAATTGTAAATATACAAGTTTATAATTATATAAGTTTAACGAGTCGGTTGTGAAACTGTTGGTGTATATTGGTTGGGATTTTTATTGTTTCAAATTATTTATGATCTTAATCGCCGCTTCGTATTTCAGGCGTCATATTATATTAATGTTTTTCCGGAATTCGAATCCTAATTGAATAAAGAATTTTTCAATCATAACCATTAATTATATGTAATAGCAAACATTATAAAATAAAATTCAACAATATTAGGAACTTAATTTTGAAACTTTTCATCCAAATTTAAATTAAATCTTGTAAAATATTTAAATATATACCTACATTTGTCCCCCAAACACCATTGGGTACACTGCAACATTATTAACGTAAAACATGTACGCCCGACTACCCATACGACAATAGCTTATAAATTGTCAAAATTACTACAAATTAGAGATTGACATTAATGGAGCATTGTTATAGAAATTCAAAAACATCCGGTTACAATAAAATATTGTAGTCTTAATCTTACTAAAAAATGCCAGAGAATAAGCTTTAGAAAGAATATCACATAAATCTGCTTTCTTATCAAGGAATAAAATTGCAAATCAATTAATTAATACTCGTTGATCCCTCTTAATTGAAATAATATCTTAAATAATCAATTATTTTGTTGTTGCCTCTAACACTTAGAAAAGTACTTACTTTAGCAGTGTAAGTAAGGAAGGATATTTTGAACAACCCACATTAGAATCTGTTTTTGATATGCAGTCACATCATTTTAAATTACTTTCAATGAAATTATAATAAAATATGTATATGTTGGTTCTAGAGACATCATAAAACAAACAGCGTCTCTTATTTGTATGTATCTTTCATAATTAGAATAAATATACTTAAATATGTATTTCAAAAATCATGTTTTTGCATGATTATTTTGATATCTACCAGCGGGAAACAGGGTAGTTCGCTGAGAGAGTGAAGATTCAAATATGCAATATAATATCAAATTATGCATTTTAAGCGGCGTAAACAGCCGACAACACAGCCATCCGCGATTATGGCACGGTAGTCCATGATCCTTAATCAAAGAAACCTGCATCGCTTTGCGCTATATAATATATAATAAAATATTCATGGTGAAAATTCAGTGTATATCCGGGCTGATGTATCCAAGCATAAAATAAATTAAACATATCTAAAACTATTCCCATTGAAAATATCAATTCATATTTTCAGTTGTTTTAATGTTGAAAAGTTTAAAAAATTCATTTCATCCTACCATCCCATGTGGTTGTCCAATCCAATATGTAGTGTAAAAATATGCAAAATTCGAGAGAATTAATCAACTCCCTTGTTTCGTTTAGTGTTCTGATAGATGACAACTCGCTGTCCATCGAATTCAGACCTTTCCACCTGTCTCTGTTAAACGGTGTTCAAAAAATTCATTTAGAAAAAACCACGTGGAAATTAAAGAACTAATAGCATAAAATATTAATATATTATTTAATTACTCATTCTTTTTAGTTTTCACCCAATTACGACCACCACCAAACCCACCAATTCTGAGATTACGCAAAAAACCGGTTTTCCCGGTATGTATTCTTTAGTTTTTATACTATAGCAGGCAACGGAGCAGGTGGGTCACCTACATGGTAAGAGAACACCGCCGCCCATGAACAACCGCGCCACATTCCGCGCATTGGTTGTGTTGCCTGCTTTTTACGCCGCTAAGCGGCACTTTTAAGGTTCTCCGTTATCATCATTCACTCAACGAAACAGTACCATTTCACACTGAGTACTCTGTGAGCCTCTGTTATCACTTCGGACGAGCGGACCCAATTAGAGCGTCATCATATGCTTCAGTATAGTTCTCCCACGGGTGCGACAATATTAAAACACTCGCCCGGCCACTGTCAGGCCCTTGTAGCGACCGAATAATTTATAAATTAATTTATAATGTATAATTGTTCGGACTAAGATTCGAACCCGATACCCCTCGCTTCATGGTGCACTTTTAAAACCATTAAGTTATGAGTCTCTCGAAAGTTAAGATTAGTTAGTTGAGAATAAAGGCTTTTATTCGGTATAGTTTCGCGTTCGAACATCGACTATTCCATCCATACATTCTAAGTAGTGAGTTAATTTCTTAGTCACAGAAGACGACAAAGTACAATGAAAAGATTTATCGTATGGGGTAACATTGACTTTGTAAAAATAGCATTAAAAGGGTCATTCTTGAAGGCCTATTACTCGGGCTAAACACATCCCGGTCAGTTTCAGCGAAGCGGAATCATTCGCCCATCCGTTCGTTCATCATTCACTTTGATGTTCTGACGCTCTTTGCACGCAATTTCCACAATGATACACTTTGTTACGATTATTCAAGTACATGATTAACAATGTAAGTTAATTTTAGCCGCTTCTCTTAATAGAGTGACAGTTTTTAGTATATAAACACTACGGACGACCGTAACAGAACCGTGATATAATTTTAATAGTTTTATGAATCCCCTCTATCTGAGTGAAATTACTTAACAGAATAAATTAGAGGCTCTTAAAATTCCGCTTAACGTGTAAATTCCGCTAAAGTAGTAGTAGTTTCCGTAGGCTGCGAATTTCTCTTACCATATAACAGACCCACCTGTCTATTGTCCGCTATAATATAAAAAAAACAGTTTGCCTCAAAATTTTTACTTATTTTTGCAATATATTTTACATAAATATAAACAGCATGCTTGTTACATAAAGCGAGCAAGTATAAAGAAGAACGGAGTATTTTGGATCGTAATCAAAGCTTTAATATCAGCAGTCTCGCTTCAAACTATACACAGGAAAAACTGGTTAGACAAATCTTAAATTCGATTAAAGTTTTATTACTCATAATAATAGAATACTGGTTGCTATAACGCCGTATCTGCTTCAGAAGCGTTTTATAGATGGAATCAACAAATTTCAATCGCAATTTAAATGTCAATTAAAATACGATTCATACTGAAGTTAAGTAATTCTTGCGAACTAACATACATTAGGTGCAAACTTTAATAAACTAAAATGTCAGTCTTATTTAGTTTACTCAAAATTAATGGATCAAAATTACAGTGGTGTTTTATTAGTCATAATATCTCAGTTGGTTGACATTTAGAATGATGAATTTATGAGAAGTAATGGCTGCTGGATAATTGTGACATAAAATTCATTGAAGCAATCGAGCAAATTGGTTAGGAATGCAACTGAAGACGTTTTTAATCATTTTAATAGTATTACGCATGGTTTATATACCTACTGGTAATGGTTCATGGTTTATACGTACCTAACACCTAATTGAATAAAACGTCTTTTTATGGAAACTGTGGCAAATGAACAGTAGCTATTGCCTAGGGTAAGCGGTAACATCTCTAGCCTTGTATAGCCGAAGGTGTGTCGCCGGCTTTTAAGAAATATGTACGCTCTTTTCTTGATGATCACTAAGAGCCTCGTAGATTAATGTTTCTAAAAGTGTACCATGAAGCGAGAAGTATCAGGTTCGAATCCCGTCCGGATAATTATAATTTAGTTTATAATTTATTCGGTGTCTGGAAGACCTAGACAGTGGCCGGGCAAGTGTCTTAATACTATCGCACCCGTGGGAGAGCCATGCTTGTCGCACTTATTGGGCCGCCTTGTCAGAAGTGATACCACGAGCTCACAGAATACTCAGTGTGAAACGGTATTTTACTGTGTTTCGTAGAGTGAGGATCGGAGGCCCATAAAAGTGTCGCTTGAGTGGCGTAAAAAGCCGGCAACATAAACAATGCTCGGATTGTGGCGCGATTGTTCATGGGCGGTGGTGTTCTCTTACCACATAGAAGACCCACCTGCTCCGTTGTCCGCCAAAGAATAAAAAAAAGTCGTATTGATTTGGGAATATCTCTTCTGGCAGCTGATTTTACATGTTTTACATACAGAACGATTAGAATGTTTTTAAACATTTTTCATTTCGACAGTCGTAATAATTCACATCGCACAACTACGCAAAATACTATTTAATCCCATGAAATACTTTGTGCAACCATTTCGGGGAAAAAAACTCGTGACAATCGAGAATTCTGCTCAATAAAATGGAGAAATTCGACGTACGTTACGTAGGTACAATTCTTTATAAAAATATTTGACGTGCGCAAATAAAACACGACGTTCTTTACACCTGCCCTATCTGCAGCGGTCGAACGAACGAACTAGTGAATGGTTGAACGACTGATTTATTTGCCCGTTCAGCGTAATGGTTTCGCGAGCTAATCGAGGCAGCTTTGCCCGGGCACTTATTTAGAATGCTTAAATAGACGTGAAGGAATACCGTGTGAGGGCGCTTTTGAACGCATTCCTGGAATTATTACGTTCTAACGGTTGGTAATTAATTGCGCTTAATTAAATAAAATCTACTGTATTTTGATTAAGAATGAATGAACTATTTCAGATCGCTATTGGCGAGTGGGAGTTGAGAGTTGATAGCGTTTAAACTTGAAAAGCTGGATTTTATAATTATAGAGCTGTATCGCTATAATATATAGGAATAGCGCCGTTCAATAATTTCTCGAGATTTTTGAACTATTTTAACTACCAGTTATCTTACTATTAAATTATAGAATTGATACGTTCCTAAAACACAGAAACTTTATAAAGACCATTCGAAATGTTCAATAAGTAACGAATCGGAAACTGTGCCATTATTGCGATGAGAATAAAAAAATCCGTCACCTAACCGAACTTCTATAGCACAAGTAGGGTGTACAAAAAAGGTAAATACGGGAGCATTGTGTCTGAATAGGCTTTACTCTTGAAATGCGTCTCACAAAAGAATCTTTTTTGTGTTCAATGCTAAGAAGTCGGCGGTTTTAACAGGGTAGCGTTAGCAAAACAACTGTATTGCGTACGATTTTTATTTGATAGATGAATGTGTAATTGATATTTGTTGAACTGGTTAATATACGTTTTTCTTAATATTTTACAAAAAATTATAAATACTTAAACCCGTATGTACTATTAAAATTGAGAACGAAGTGCACAAATTAAGTTCAATGTTCTTTTCAGGTAATGTCAGCTGTGTCAATCGAGGTACAATGGTCCTAATCACGGCTCATCATTCCCGTAGCGTTTGTTGTCCGCTGCTATCCCTACAAATGTGCGGAGAACGAATGAACAAAGGTAGGAGAAACCAATTTGTTACGTGATAATATTCCACCACCCACCCCATGGCCCTTCAACTCCAAATGAGACGCATTTGAGTTTGTTCCAGGCGGAAATCATGTTTTTAAGATTCATCATTTTCTTTTAAGCACAGAGATATAACTTGAAAATTACGAATGATTTGCTGTTCGTAATGAGACATTTAAGTGACTTACGGGAAATTATTTTGTTTCGACATCATCTGTTTAAGAGTAACAGATTAAATTATTGATATTAATCACTATTTCACAATTACTATAAAAGGTTGTTTTTTTAAATTAATAACAATTTTTGAGTCGATTATCCGTGTGTGTAGACCTCGGAAAACGTAAAATTGTTTAAATGGATCAAATTAAATAGAAAAAAACAAGTTTTTTTAGTTCACAGAGTACCCATTGCGATATAGCAAAAGCTGAGTATGTTAACCAGTTAATAATGTAAGCCTGCTTCTCATTTGAGAATTGCGGTCTGTTTAATAGTTTTTTAGTAGCGCCCGCGGGAAAACCAACTTCTTGCTAATTGAGTTAAACTGTATTTAAAATGTCAACAGCTCTGAAACACTCAAGTGCTTTGTCCCTGAAATGTAGGTTAAAATCTTTTGTAAGAAATATTTGCGAAATGTGAAAATATTCGAGAGAAATCATTTTATTTGAAGATCTTAATGTAAATGCAAATTGACTTATTTAAATTATTTTATTTAAATTATTGTATTAAATATGCTACCTAGTAAAGGAATAACCATGCCTCTAGCATTATCTTCTCTGTAGAATAAATACTCACATGTCCGAGAATCAATATGTATATTTAGGTCTTGGGATTGATCTTTAGAAAAATAAAATTTACTTTGCGTATGTATAATTAATAAAAAAATAAAATGTTTGCTCCTTATCTTATTGGGTTTATGGTATTCACATAAATACATTATAGTCAAGTCTTTGTAGCAAGAAAAACCTGAACTAAAGTAAACACTTCTAACTAACTATTCGTTTACATTTATAATATTTAAGAGACCACTATTTAAACGATAATTTTACTGTGTTTCGCAGAGTGAGTGAGGATATCGGAGGCGCTTAAAAGTGCCTCTTAAGCGCCTTAAAACCCGACAGCACAACCAATGCGCGGACTGTGGCGCAATTGTACATGGGCGGCGGTGTTCTCTTACCATATAGGAGACCCACCTGCTCCGCTGTCCGCTATACTATAAAAAATAGATAGTAATGATTATCACACATATATAAAATTACAAGTTCCATCATTATATATGCCCTTTATGTGTAAAAGTCTTGCATAGAATTTGTGAGAAAAGTTGCTAATAATAATATTATACGTAGTTACTAATACTTTAAGTGAGACACGGGTCATTACAGTTTTATAAGTTTTCGACAAATAAATACAGTTGAATCCGTGCATTTGGCCAGCTGCCAGCAAGATTTGCAACGTCGCTGGCTGTAAACGAGCTTTCAGATTTTAATTTAATTCTTATATTCATAACTTTCAGAGGTTTGCGTAATTGTTATGTAGCATTATACAAATAATATAGGAACATTTTAGAAACCAAATTATAAAATATTATATTACAATAGATTTTATAGTATGATCAACTTACCTTCCTTCTTAAAAATTCAGTAAACTATTGATACACAGTTATGTAGTGAGTCAGATATCTGAATTTTTAACAGCTTTAGAGTTGTTATGAAAGATGCCTCTATGTTAGTGTACAGGATATTTATAGTTAATCTTCGAATACACCAAAATGTAATAATTAATGTTAGGAACTTTTTTTCAATAACCTTTTAAGGCTTATTTAGGCTAAGTTGTTCCCCGCCCACGGGGACCCCAGCCCTTGCAGAGCCGCAGTTGCGTTCCCGGCTTTTAAGTAATAGGTACGCTATTTTCCTTAAGGTTCCCAAGTCGTATTGGTATAGGAATACCTCTGCTGTCAGCCGATTCCACAGAACGACGGTGCTCAGCACAAAACGCCTTAGAAACGTGCTTATAATAATTGCATATTTAGTTAAAACTTCCACAAAATAAGCTTCTGACTGATCGTGGCACATTATGACACTTACATTCTCTTTGTTAATGAAAATGAAATAGCGAATAAGCTTATCCTACTGTCTTATAAAGCTGTGACTCCAGCGAACTAAAAACTATCAACATTTATTTAGTAAGTTATTAAATATAAGTATCACCATATTATATATCTTTAAAACAATTATGAAACAAAAGCCTTTTTTCAAAATTTACATTAAAATATTTTTATGCTATAGCGGACAACGGAGAAGGTGGGTGTCGCAGATAGTCCTATGGTAAGAGAACCGCCGCCTATGGTCCGCGACATTGTCCGCTCATTGATTGTTCTACTGGATTTTTACGCCTCTTAAAACAGCATTTTTAAGGCCCAAAAAAAACACAGTACAAGTATCATTTCATGCTGAGTATTCTGTGAGCCCATGGCATGACCTCGAACGAGCTGGCCCAATTAGTGCGTTAGCATATTTAGCGTGCGTTTCAGCACGGCTCCCCCACTTCTGGGACAGTATTAAGATATTCGCCCGGTCACTGTCAAGCTCTTCCAGAGACCGAATACATTATAATTTTCCGGATCGGGATTCGAACCCTATACCTCACGCTTTATGGTAGACTTTTACCCATTTAAACCATTTAGCTACAAGGCTCTCAAAAGTAGGTATTATCATTTGTGTTGATTAAATAAATTTCCGGAAATAATGTTACTAATACCGATAATTTTTCGATTGAATTAAACTATAATAAGATAATGATCGTTTTTCATCTAATAAATTTAATTTCACGTTTAAAAGGTCTGAGGATAGTCAGTCAAAGGTCTTCTGACGGCCAATATTTACCCTTGCTGACCAGCAGACACGTCTGCAAAATCATTTCAATCAATCAAAAATATATTTCTTTTAATACTATTCAATTGGGTTACCGATTAGCATACTCCAATATGAGATCAATATTCAAAAAACTAAGATAATTTCATTTTTTCTATAAATTCAATATTTTATAGGAAATGGAACCAATAACGTCAAAATTCCAAATAGTATCATTGTAAAACCCTTCTAAGGGAACGTTCAAGTATTACGTAACGATCTTTGTTAAACCGGAGTGTTCTCGTAAAACCTTACGATGTGTTACAGGGACGGAAGGGGATTTCTATTAAATGGAGTATGTAATATAATTAATTTTTGTAATAAAAACATCTAAAATTGTATCCCAAGTTTTGATTAAAACAGTCACATGGTTGAAATGTAAAGGGAGGGGAAAAGCGAAGCTAACAGCAAATATTACGACGCGTTACTTGGAAAAGTGGCAGGGCCAAAAATTTTCAATTTAAATTATTCTAGTTACTAATTAAGCCTATCTATTATTCTTCTTAATATGAGATTTAAATTTATTTAACCATAGTTCTAGTACTTTAATTAGAATTTGTTGCAGAAACGTAAAAAAATTCTTAGTAATGAGTTTAATTTAGCCCTAGCGTTAGGAGGTAGCTTCGTTTTCGTGTTAGCTTAGCTTAGGCGGTGTAGGTTAAGCCTAAACCACAACGGGGAATCGTATAAAGCAAACACGTCGGGCAAATAGAGTCCCTTTTCGGGACCAGTCCCATGTGCATGCCATTGTTTGTACAGTGAAGGGAATTTTTGACACTTAAAAGGATTTTTTATAAAAGGCAACATTTGTTTTACGTGTTAGCTGCTCGCTTATAATTAATTTATGTTTATTGACGAACTTACTTCGCCTTTGAGCACGGGATGAAAATATCTGTGAACTACAATTATCTTAGTGTTTTTTATGAAATTCCTAATTACCAGATGACGATCTGAACAAACACTCATTAAGTCGCATAGGCTGGCAAATAGTCAGTCTATTCATTTAGGAAGTTAAATATATCATTTCTCGAATGGGGTGTTAAAATTGCCTTATTATTACGATTTTTTTATTATTTACCACTATGAGCTATGAATTTTCTTTTAATTATAATCTTTGCCTTTGATGCCATATACAGTACTCTTGATAGTGTGTTGTAGGCTTATGTCGGAGATGCCTTAGATCTTATGTTCTAAGTTTTTTACGAAGTCCTAGATTCTCTTTTAATATTCTATAGCAGATAACCACCATATCCACCTGCTCGGTAGGTCTCCTATATGGTAAGAAGACACCGCCGTCCATGAACAAGCGCGCCTCAGTCGCGTATTGGTTGACTTGCCGTCTTTTTATGCCCCTTAAGCGGCATTTTGAAGGCCTCCGATATTATTATTATAAAAGCCACACTGACACACTAATTGAGCCGGCTCGTCCGAAGTGATAGCACAGGCTCACAGAATACTCAGCGTGAAACGGTACTTGTATTGAGTTTCTTAGAGTGAGTGAGGATACTCACCTTGAGGATTTAAGGGCCTCCTATATAGGAGCCCCATAAAATGCCGCTTAAGTGGCTTAAAGAGCAGGCAACACAACCAATGCGCGGACTATGGTGCGGTCGCCTATAGCCGAGGGTGTTCTTTCCATAAAGGAGAGCCACCTGCTCCGTTGTCCGCTATACTATAAAAACACACCATGTTAAGAGGCGTCCGGGGTTTGCATTCTGAAGGTGTTTTCAATTCCTACGAAAAGCAATAAAAGCGTCGTTATAATCTGATTAAATTCGCCGATGACCATCGTATTACCTAATTATATTGTAAGTAGTGCTTAGCCATCCGACGGGATGAAATACGTGTACACTTATAAATTATAAACACGCACCGAAAAGGAAACCTGCTTTTATTTATTGCGCCTCGGTGTTATTTATTAGCAGCAACTTAGACATATTTTTGTGTCTGTTTTTGTACACGCTTTAATTATTAATGAGATATTGTGGATATGTAAGTATTTGCTGTGGTTTCTTACAGATTCTTTCATATTTGGTTAAAGTCCGGGTTTTGATTACAAAAACAACGCTCCGAATGGAATTAACAGACTGAGGTTTAGTAGTGCATTTGCTGGTCGTAGGTTTTAGTCCCGGGAACAAATAAAACGATGTATTGGGTAAATATTAATTACAACTATCAGACGAAAAAGAAACTATGTACCTACTATATATACATATATATTTTCGAAATATCCTTGTATGTTTTTATGGAAATATTTAAAAATGTGATAATGTATAATTATGGAACTTATGAATAAACAGTCAAGTTCTGCTAAAGACTGATAAATTTCGGCTAAAGACCGGAGATCGAACTCAGTACCCATGAGACTGATATTATTGTTATATATTTATTTAAATAATGAACACTCAATTTGTTTACAATCAATACGTTCTTTCTCGTTTCGTAAGACATTCTGCGCCGTGCACCACCTCTCTGTAGAATCAGCTGCCAGCAAGGATATTTCCAAATCAATACGACTTGGAGACCTTCAAGGAAAGAGCGTATCATATTCCTTAAAGACCGGCAAAGCAGCGGCAGCTCTGCAAGGGCTAGGGGTGTTCATGGGCGTAGGACCGCATTCCCTAGGTGAGCTTTCTGCTCGTTTGCCACCGTTGATGTAAAAAAATTACGATACCGTATAGTTTGGAATACTTATCACTGTGATAGTACACTACTTCCTTGAATTAAGTGATATAACAATTGACACACCCTTCTGTACTCGACAACCGCACTATTACTGATATTTACGAGGTTTGCACGTGTCAAACACGTGGCCCATACATTAGTCGCTGATATATGATATAACATTTCGTAGGATAATCACACTTATCTTATAATATATAGGGCACATACATCCATCTTTCTAATATTCGGATCCCGCGATGGAATACAATTATAGTTGCCCCATCCAGACGAAACACTTGAAGAAAATTTGATGTTACAGTTTGTATGAGTATTCTTAGCTTGATTAATAGTTTATAAAGTACATTAGTTATGTTGATTTATTCAAAACCTCTTCGTACAGCACTTAAAGACGTAAAATTCCTATATTTGACGATTTATAAATTAAAACCCAACGTAAAAATAAAAAAAGCCATATTTTGACAATTTATTAAGTAATTAGTCACATAAAATGCATGTATTTGTTGATTTAAAAATAAAACTCAGACGTAAAATCAATACATCTGACAACGCATAAATGAAAACCGGAGCTGTCAGAAAAATGATCAAACACGGCAAAGCCAATCTAGTTTTCGTGTGGAATTTCGTAAAAGCGATACCAAAGTTGGAATTCCCAAGTCCATAAAACACCAGTCCATAGTCCAAAACTATTTCGATTCCGTCTAAATGAAACTTGTCAAGCGGTCCTAACAAATCGTGCGGACAAAGCGCTTTGACCTAAAAATCTGAAAACTGCGCCTATGCGAGACTCCATGGTGGTAAGGCTGAGCATGCTAGTCCGACAATCAAGCCAACACCAGTTAATTTAGACGAACTAAATTTATTTTTTAAATCTGCCTGTCACTGTCAACATTATAATATTTTTATTGGTTTTCTATAAGGTTCATAAAAACAGTAGCAAAACCACACCAAAATTGAGAATTAAGACAAAATGTCTTAGCGTGTTACATGAGATAAATTCGTGCTAGTATGACATGAGACAATAGTATCACAGTGATATTCGTCTATGGAGTTAACTATTTAAATATTTCAGGTACTCAAAATAAAAGCATTACCCTATTAACGTGGCATTACTCTATGGCTGCCATGGGAGAGTCATTCTGAAGCATATGCTGACGCACTAATTGGACTGACTCGTCTGAAGTGATACCACGGGTTTAGAATACTCAGCGTGAAACGGTACTTGTACTGCATTTCGCAGACTGAGTGAGGTTATCGGAGGCCAATAAAAGTGCCGCTAAGCGGCGTAAAAGCCGGCAAATCAACCTATGCGCGCACTGTTGCGCCTTTGTTCATGGGCGGCGGTGTTATCTTTCCATATAGGAGACCCACCTGTTCCGTTGTCCGCTATAGCACAAAAAAATTATGTCGCGTATTATCTATATTAAAAATATTATATATTATAAATGTGATATTTAATTCTTTCACGTCTATTTCACGCAATGTTACACGTAGTTTTACAGAATCGCAAGTGTTCAACCCGCCTTATTGAGATCCAATGGCCGTGTGCAGCGAAATTGTGTTCGTACCTCTTTGTTAGCTACGCCTTTAGGTGTTTCCTGTTAACGATTCAGTATCAAGAGATTATTGTCTTTGTGTATTTAGATACCGTGTAAAAGAACACTTTGAATAATTTTCCGTATTTTTACTACTTACTACGTAAACACAAGCCAAATAAGACTTATATCATATATAAATAACCGAAATAATTTCTTTATATTTTTATGTGTAACACAAATTTATAAGAAAGCCAGATGTCCTAAATTTCAATTAATATTCTTAAAATTCCCTGTATGTATTTATTTTCTGTGTGGAATATTTCTGAATCTGGAATTCAGTTATTATATCAAATCTTTTATTATGTTTTTCATTCGATTAATAATTAATATAGGTACTTATAAGTAAGTACCCATATTAATTATACATACATTTTTGATACATTTTATATATACATTTTTGATAGTTTTCCCTAAAAGGCCGACAAAACATCCACGGCCCAGCGAGGCCTGGAGATGTCCATGGGCGGAGGACAGCTTATTCTAGAGAAGCCTCTATTTGCCTAAGTTTTCATTAAAAGGTTATAATATAAAAATATGTTAACGTATTTCGGATTGAAATGTTCTGTATGTTCTATATTCTGTACAGTGCTCTTGAAAACGATTAAATCGGTTAGCATTGTAAATTCGAAATGTGGAAATGCAGTATCGAACTATCGGATGTCAATAAAGGGTTCGTGTCAACTGTCAGGGCACAAATAAAAAGAGCATCACAAATCGGTCAGCGCACTACGCGGTTGCTTCACAGATTATATCCTAGTTTATTGTAAATGTTCCTTTTATGTTATTACTAGTTACTCGGTGCGTGCTTTGCTGCATATAAAAGATTTCAATTTGACAGCAAACATCCCATTACCAAATGATCCCCAATATAATGAATTCATTTGTTACAAAAAATGTGTTAAATAGAAAATCGCTCGACAGATTTTATGCAAACTTCACGTAAACCATCCCAACAAAGCCTAAATATTTTGTTTGGATAAGTGAGCCCGTTCTTGATTTATAAATTTACAACGAAAAATAGCATTGATTATTATATAGATAAAAGATTATAAACATATTCAAACCGGAAACCGGATCTCTCTAGATGTCTGTTTTATTTTAGCATTTTGGACGAGCCAGCTTAATTAGAGTGTATATGCTTCAGCATGGCTTCTACTAGTAACATGCGCGTTAAATCTGAAGTTGTAATATTAATATAAAAGAAAAAAAAACAGAACTTCTGAGCATCTTATAAATCAGTATAGAATCTAAGATCTTATAAATCAGAAATAAAAGTAAAAGTCATTCACCAATACACCTTGTCATTCAAAGTTTTCAGCTGTTCGTGTGACACTTCAAAAAGACTCTTAGTGTGTTTTGATTAGAAAAAACATTTTACTAACGTAAATACTTTTAGATGACGAGAAATGTATCGGAATTATTTTTGTAACACGAAGTCAAGAATCGAAATAAAAATAGCTGGTTATTTGATCGAAGCGTTAAATGTTCGTAGACTTAATGTTTGTATGGAATTTGTGTTTTAATTCATATGAAAACTAGACATTACATATATATAGTTAAGTATAGAAAAGTTTTCCTTAAATCGATTTGAATTAAATTCCCGTGATAATAGTTCAACTATTATCTATCCGCAATAAATTGGTCTCATACATACAACAGAGATGTTTATTGGTTAAAATTGATCGTAACACCACCGCCGTGCCAGGATTTGCGCTTTTGCTTTTTACGCTGCTTAAACAATATAATATCACAAGCTTTCGATGTCCTCTATCACTTAGCGAAATAATACAAATACTATTTCTGGTTTTGTGTGAGCCAGTGGTATCTGATGAGCCAGCCCAATAATTCCTCCCATGTGTAAAAACTCCGCTTTAATGTCAATTTTAAGTGCCTCCAATATCCTCACTCACTCTGCGAAACACAAGTACTGTTTCACGCCGTCTATTCTGTGAGCACGTGGTATCACTTCGAACGAGCCGTCCCAATTACTGCGTCAGCAAATGCTTCATGGTGATTATTTGCAACCTCCAAACAAGAGAGCTTTATACATTAATCATTTGCAATAATTCAAGACCTTTTTAAGGTCTTTAAATAACAATATCTAGGTCACAATTTGCAGAAGTTGTCTCCGAACGAGACCCAACTGTCGCGTGCAGTTTAAGCTGAAAGCTGGAACGATTCCTAACTATTAAGAAAATCTGGTGCGCTTTAACGTTAATATGAATATAATTGAATTTATTTGTTTGTTCTCTATCTCAAATAGAATTTTATAAGAGACAGTTAAATTTACATGTATAAAAGTGGCAATACATTTTATTTAAATTATATGTCTTATGAGGCCTATGTCCAGCAGTGGACTTGAATGGGCTGATGATGATGATGATGATGATATGTCTTATTAATCTTTGTAATCATTTGCACTCCATACCGGTGATTATGATCCTCCTTTCAATATGTATGTTTAAGGATTTATGTATAATACTTATAATACAAAGGATAAAGATTTCTAAGAGATTGCTTGGATGAATAATTATTAGGCATTTCAGTTAGCTTAATTTAATTATCAAAATCGAGACAAAAAGGAACTTCGTCCGTATAACATCGATTTTGTTTTTCATGAAAAGAGAGGGAAAAAGTGGGAGACTTTCCTAAGATAAATGGTTCTCCGCCCATGGACACCCCCAGCCATTACTGGGTTACGAGTGCGTTGCCACAATCGAGTTTTCAATGGCATTTTATGCCTCACTCAGTGGATGCAGCTGCGTATTAAGGTATTTCTAAACTTTTAAAAGCGTAGTGTTTATCGTACGATTTATTTAAAAAGAAGTAAGCAACAACTATATATTTTAAATGTTATAGTATTACATAAATGTTGAAAACAATAACCTGACAATAGATATATCCAGAGTAGTTAATTAACAAAATAGAAAAACACCTAAAGAGTAATTACTGCAAAATTGTACACCGCATGAAAAACGAATCGTCGTTTGAAGTTTGAATATAGAAACTACATCCGAACACTTGTCACGGAAATCATTTACGCGTTGCCCTCGCCCTCTCGAGTTAATTTAATAGGGTGATGTGAGTCAATATAAATTTTGCCGCGAAAATATTGGTTTTTCCACGATCATTTTATCTGTGGTCCTGTTAACAAGGAGAATTTATTATTTTCCGTTTTCCGTTTAAATTATCTTTTCCAAACGTTACAATTAATATTTTTTAAAACGTCAATATTTTTCTTAAATCATTGTAAAGTTTTGTTGTGGGCGTTAACATGATTGATAGATGTTAGTTGTTAGCTTAGCTAATATTGCCGTTTGAGTGAAAAAAAAGCCAGCAACCCAACCAAGTGTCAACCACGTGGTTGTTCATGCGCGACAGTGGTTTAATATCATTAGGAAAGCACCAGTCTGTCCTAATAATGTCAATAAACTAAACAGTATAGAGCTACAGTAATCAAATTACATATTTTAATAATATGGTTCAACACTTAAAGCCTTAAATGAATCTCGTAGGTGTTGTCTGTTTTTTAAAATATTTAACCCTGTTTATATTTCTCTTCTACCCTATGTACGACTTAAATCTTTCGAAGTACAATCGTATTGTGCGGAAAAGTACATCGCAAGAAAGTGGGCAAAGCAAATAGTACGGAAATGGGTTTGAAAAGGCTTTGGAGAGGTTCATTACGTCACTAGCGAATATTGCTCTAAGTCGCGTATTGTGACGAATTGGGTCACTTACATCGATTTCAGGTTATTGCTTTTGGGAATACGTGAAATACGATTTTACTCAGTTGCGTTTGTTCGCGTAAGGCTATTTCGACGGCCTACTCTTTGATGATAAGCTTTGCAACGCCTCAATAAACTTACGTCACATGTGAAAATGTTGGTACGCCTGTATTTATAATAATGATTTATGTAATAATGAATATTCTGTAATAATGATCGTTTCATTCGTGTCATTGTAAAAAGAAAAAAATTCTTACAAAAACTCTTTAACACAAAAATGTTGTGGTTTTCTTCAACTGAAATTCGTTTAAGCAGAATGACTGTCGATAAAATTATACAATAGATAAAATATTGTAGCCTTCAATAGTACAGTCGGATCAGTACCAGCGTTACGATGAGTGCTTCCGTTGCGTTGGCGGCTTTTGTGATGTTGGCACGCAAGTCACTTAAATTTCCCAAGGTTGCAATTTGTTATTTAAATACATCAATTAGCCATTTTTGTGCGGATATATCAGGATTTCATTTTGTAGTACCGGACCGCTAACAACATTCAAAATCATTAATAAACTATAACATGTATACTCTCTCTTTACCTGTATTTAGGTAAAACAAAATTATATTATTGAGAAGTATGTTTTTTTGGCCTCAATATTAATTATTGATAAACATGTATAATTAATGTTTACTGGGCTGCTTTGGACCTCTGATGACGTTGACTCATATAACGGACCTAAAAGCTTCATGGTCTCCCTACATTAAACAACTCTCGTCTACGCGGAACACAGAGCAGAAATCGAATGATTTTCTAACACTTAAGATCTGTGATCTTATACTCATTTAATATGAGACACATTGACATTGGATGTGAAGAGTCCCAGATGATTCTGTATTTTTATAAAGTTATATAAAAATAATATTTTTGTGTATGTATATACAAAATTATTTAGTGTCAAAGTGGTTTCTCGTGTCAAAAAGTTGATATTTTTGTTTCATAACTGACCGTTATGACACGGTTTCGTTTTTAGCTTTATTCCAAATTTATTACTAACTTCGTTTATGATTTGAGAAGTTTCACTATGGACGCCACGGCATATGTATCTAGTATTGTTAATACAATAAAAAAATCTAAAGACGTTCAAATTTTCTATAAAAATTGTTTTATATGTGTTATTTTTAATTGGTAAATTTTATTTAACAAATTTAATAATTATGAATATATTTTTCTTTTACCAAGCATTTACTCCATGTCTGAGTATCAGATTTAAATCAAGGCATATAAAAGTTGATAAATTAAAAGATGTCAAACTAAAAATTAATATTTAGTTATTTAAATGTACAAATATTAAATGTTACTTTGATTCGAACTAGACAAGTAAACCCGTTTTTTAAATTGTGCTTGTCATGAAGTCATTTATAAACACAGGACCTGGAAATTTAATTATAAAATGTAGTCTTTTTTGTATAATCAAAATAAATTTATCAAAATCACAGAATACTCAACGAGAAACGGTACTTGAAATGTGTTTCGCTGAGTGAGTGAGGATTTGGGAGGCCCTTAAAAATACCGCTTAAGTGGCGTAAAAAGCCGACAACACAACCAATGCGCGGACTGTGGCGCGGTTGTCCAGAGACCCACCTGCTCCGTTGTCCGCTATGCTATAAAAACAATCAAAAGATTGCAAAGTTTATTAAATAAAACGTAGATTTGTATGAGAAATAAACTACGGATATTTGATATAACAGGTAATATTGTCACTTCATATAGCAGGTTCAAAATATGAGATGCTGCTGCTTTACATCTAGGGATTTCACTTTGGCTAAATTGATAGGGTTGCTACTAATATTTTATATTTTTACTATTTTGAATAGTAATCTTCACTAATGCTTCATAAATTTAGTTTTTTATGGTATAGTGGGCTGCGGTGCACCCGGTCTCCTCTATGGTTCGAGATCATAACCGTCCATGGACAACCGCCCCGCAATCCGCGCTTTGATTGATGTGCTGGCTTTTTGTTTGTAATATTTTTATGATTTTGAATAGAAATCTTCACTCATGCTCCATCATTTGCTTTGGTAATGCGGCCTACAGAGCAGGCGTGTCTCCTCTACCGTAAGAGATCACTGCCGTTCATGGACAATGGCGCGGAATTCGCGTTTTGGTTGTGTTGCCAGCTTGTTCAAAGAAATATATGAAGTATAACATTTTTTTTCCTAATCGTATTGTTGTATTATAATGCGAACGCTGTGTGATCACTCATCTTCCCCGAATATGTTGGTTTAATATTACATTAAATTGTAATCAATTGACCAATATTTTCATTATCAATGCTAATTTGCCAAGTGAATATGACAACAAGAATTCCACCTGGCCATCTCTATATACCGTTATAAATTTAATTAATACTAAATCAAATTATATTTGAGATACTATATTTATGCTTTTTATTCTGATAAGAAGACGAGATTAGTATTACAAGAGGTTCCTTCATAACGAGTCATGTTTTTTATAGCGTTATTTTTGATTAAGATTTATAACAGAGAATAAAGAACTACCGCAGATTCTTATTTCCCCCGTGGCAACCCTAGTCTTATCTATTTGAGAGCCGCTCAATACAGCTATAGCTTTGATTTGTGTGTATACTTGTCTGCGTGTACCGTCTGAGAAGAGTATATTTGTGTGTATAGGAATATTTTCACGTACAGATCCAAGTGTACCTTGGCTTTTAAGTATACTTTAAGTAATGATCGACCTATGGTCGTCAGACGAGTATAATTCATTCATCTTTAACTTCAATAAAGTTAATTTTATTATTCAGGTTTTTTTAATTCTATAGCAGACAACGGAGCAGGTGGGTCTCCTATATGGTAAGAGAACACCGCCGCCCATGAACCACCGCGCATTGGTGGTGTTGCCGGCTTTTTGCGTCGGTTAATCGGCACTTTTAAGGGTCTTCGATACCTCACTCACTCAGCGAAACACAGTTTTAAAAATTTATATTATGAAAGTAATTCATTATACTTTGCACTTTTAATAGTACTTATAAGATTTACTTAACTGAATAACATCAACCGTAAAGGTATCCTAGCGGTCATCTGAAATGGAAGGCTTAACGAGCCTGAATTTTTTATACGAGAAGATAATCTCATTCCATCAAGTGATTAATAAAGGTTTCATTTTGTGTTCATCTAAAGCCATTAACGCGATTTTAACCTGTTTATTTTTATTATTAAGGCATAGTAAAAGTTGCAGTGCCTCAGTGGAATTATGTGGATTATCTTGAATAAAAATGAAAAATTCTCCAACAAAAAATCAACCGGAGCGTGCTGCGTTCAGATTGAACGCACATTCTGCAATATCCTACAAAAGGAAACCTTAATCCCTCACAAGTGGGGAGGGTGGAGTCGATTCTAAGCGCTCGATTAAGATTTTATGCTGTTTTAGCTGACATGTGCCGGCGGACTTAGAGCTTATTACGTTGTTTTTAATCGTTTATTAATACATTTAAAGAAAAAGTCTAACAATATTAAAAAAAAACGTTAAAAATTTCTTACGTACGGTGGTTTCGTGAAAATGTAGTTTGTAAATACATATGGTTCATTTTTGTATTAAGTTGTGTAAACAGCATATGAAAGTTGTAAGTTTTCTGTCTACATATTGCTCTATATGGCATGCAAAGATTTAATAGCAATACTCAAAATTAGCTACCAAACTGGATTTTTTATATGTAGAAATAACTGCAAGGCTTTGGTCCTTTGTTAATTCAAGTAAAACGTTCCTATTTATTAATCTAATAGTCCTTTATGAAACAGGTGGATTTGCATGTGCCGCAACTAATTCACCCGTATTATATTTTGATCGTAACATAAACAATTAATAAAATGTAGAGCGTGACTTAATATCAGAAGTGCACCTGAGTCACGCGATAGCCTATCGGATGTTTACAAAATAGCGCCCGCACTTCTCATTTCAATATTAATATTCCCCAGATCCTAGGTAGGTTTTATCCTGCCTTGGCTTTTATTGGAACTTTTTAATTCGGCGGTTTGAATAGACCCCACCCCGACTTCTCCTCAGGATATCATATATTTTTATAGAAATAAGTTCAATGTGAATTTTAATATCGATTTTATCTGTTTTTCATATAAAAAAATATATTTCGTACTTGAAACGGTGCTTGTACTGTGTTTCGCTGAGTGAGATATCGTAGGCCCTTAAAATTGCCGCGTAAGTGGCGTAAAAATCCGGCAAAGAAACCGGCGGACTGGGCTATGGCGTGGTTGTCCATGGGCGGTGGTGTTCAATAAATAATCCTCTATTTATACGGACCTATAAAACATCCGTTACCAATGTTACGTTTTTTGTATAGCTTTATCTTTTTGATTCAAAATTTCTGTGACAACATTCTTTTACCTAAAGTTCCCGTAGACCTCTTAAATAATAAAGCAATGATGTCAAAGATATGCTTTAATAAATACTCTTCCCGCCATTATAGGTTAGAACTTGAAGGGGTAAAGTCACTTAATTTGAATTTACTTTTTATGACGTCATAAAACAGTAAGGGCGGTCACTCACGTAACGATATAATCGCAACGAATTTAAATACCTCATTAATATAATGACATTTGTGATTATGTTTTGAAATATTGCCTTTATGGTGAAACTTTATGTTTGCAAGAAGGAAAATATAAATAACTTTTAATTAGACTTTGAGTTTTCTTTTCGCGGTAAATGTATTCATTATTTCTGGCTTTCGTTATTTCTTTTTAATATATTTAACTTCGTAGAATTGTGACCAAACTATATTTCCATGGATATAAGAGCATAACCGTCAATATTTATTAAGTTTTTCTATTTTTGTTCGCTTAAAAATGAGATTTTCAAGTAGCTAAATCCATTTAGCATAAATATGCAATCATTAAGGCTTACCAGCGCTCAGAATTCATAATTTAAGGTAATCTGAATTGCAGTTGTTCGAAAAAATGCACTGTAAGACGCCGCGCGGTTATTTTTGTAGTTAAATATAACCTTAGTAATATTTTTCAGTTAAATTTACATTTGAGAGTGGTTAAATGCATTATACGCTGTGGCATTTTAGTGAAGCTTTGGATTTCTGGTTTAAATTTTACTGTGATTTAAATAAGATTATTTTAAACTGAGTAATTAGTTTGTCTTAGTTGTACAAAATAGATTGAGTGACATTTCGTTAGGTTTTTATTTATTTTCAAATGTTTATAATAATTGATTTAACATCCAAATAATTAATATTAAATAATATGGTTAATTATTGTATTATAGGTATTTTTATTTTATTTTGTATTGAAGCCTTTATTACAATTATTACTGCCTGTTTCTTAATGACTGTCTAAGTTCCAACTCGTGTTATCTGGCTCAACATATTAAATATTAAAATTGTTTTAAATAGGAAGCCTATTTGTTTAAGAAAACTGCTGGAAGTATTTTATTATTAAATATATTTAAAATATTAAGATTTTATGATAATGATATGAAAAAGATATATTATGATAAGAGATTTCAAAAAAGTTGTTCAAACTCTTTAGATTAAATCGTTTTAATTATATCATTACCCTTTTAAAAATATTTTGCCTCATTAATGAAACCCCGGGAAGGGGATATAAAAATTTAATTACCAAAACTTCGAGAGAAATGTCCCTTTAAGAACAAAAGACTTAAAACGATGTTCGCAACGAACCGTTGTTACTTCCAGACCTGCGAATGTTTAATATTTTTTAATTTATTTCTGCTAATTAAAACAGTTTCTATAAAATATAGTTTTAATACAACTTATGATCATATTATACAGAAAATAAAGTTACGTGAGATATGTGTGCTTTTTAATGGTTAAATAATACCAAAATGATAATTCTGTTGGAATATTAAAAAAGCTAAAATCTGCACAATTCAAATAGCTGGCTTATAAGTGGGTGATTGTTTTTATTACTGAATAGCCGAAAAGTGTTACGAGTGGAGACCACAGACCGGCAAGCGCAGCGTGGGACGCCCACCCACAATGTGGACAGACGACCTTATAAAGGTCGCCGGAAGACGCTGGATGCAGGTTGCCTCCGATAAGTATGCAAAGGGAAGGTCTATGTCCAGCAGTGGACGTCTTACGGCTGAAATGATGATATTGGATGGTAAGAGTTCGCCGCCCATGAACATTCTTAGCCTTTTCTGGGCCGCGGGTGCGTTGCCGGCCTTAAGGGATAAGTACGCTCTTTTTCTGAAGGTCTCCAAGTCGTATTAGTTCTTTTACTTTAGTATTTTTTCTAACTTTAATTGTTTAACTAATATTATTTATATTTAATAACGTTATAATATATTTCATTTCATATTAACTCGTAGATAATTTATTCTGCCGTATTAAGGTATTTTGAAATGAAATTACAAACACGTTCCTTGGATGATAATTTCTTTAAGGCTCAACGTGCGATACAAATAGTAACATAAAGCCCAATATGTTTGTATGTCTGTCTGTTTCTGTTTTATCTACTATATATACAGTAAAGCCCATAGTGATTAGAGAGATAACATTTGCTCTTGGTTTTTCCTTACTAGAGCTGCCTGGTAGATCGCTCGTTACTGATAAATCCATCCATTGTACTTCTAATTAATTATATTTGTCTATTTTCTTTCTTGTCCAAAGTGTAAATATAGAAAATAGACATTGAACAAACCCTTTCGGAAAGCTAGGGTGGAATAAATAAATTATTTACCTTATTCGTGGATTGTGTCAACTAGATTCTAAAATTAATAGTGCAAAAGAAACTTCCTTCGCGTTTATTTCATAAAAGTTTGGTCGTTAGCAAGTCGGCTTGGAGCATAACGGAATTATTAAATGATGGGGAATCGACTTAATTTCGCCGAGACAAAGAAGTGTCTTCAATTTGCTTTTAAATTTATATTCAAATCTGTCTGTTACCGGGAAGCCTTTGAAATGTTTATCGAAGTAATAAACAAATGTTATTTCTTTTAGATATTAAATTCTGAGTGAATGGTTCAAGGATCTTGGGTTTTTAGTATAATTCTTTTGAATGGAAGTTAAAAACAGGTAACTGAAAATATATCGTTAGTTATATAAAAATAGTGATATTTTAATTTCTTAGCATCATAAAATGCAGCGTGCAAAGCCTACTTGTGATCGTAGCAGTTTGGAAGATACGCAGTAGTCGAAAAATTACGTAAATATGCTTGTAATGCGAGTAGATCATAAATCATATTATTGTAAAGTTTATTTCTACTTCTACATGAAAAATCTTTCATTTCACATAATAAATAAATTATAATCCAAAAAATAATTTATAATTTATTTGTCAAAATAAGAACTTCTATTTTTGTTGAAAGCAGAGCTTTCTGGTTAGCTAAATATTAGAAAATGTAATATATGATATACTTATATTCCAGTAAAAAGTTTTTACATAGCTCGCCGAATTAGCAAGCTAAAGTGGCACTGGGAAGGCCGCATTGCACCTAGACCAGATGGCCGATGGAGGGCCAGCAAGCGCAGCGTAGGATGTCCACCAACAAGGTGGACAGATGACCTTATAAAAGTCACCGGAGGACGCTGTATGCAGGTCGCCTCCGACATGTATGCATGGAGGACCGAAGTAGAGGCCTATGTCCAGAAGTGGACGTCCTATGGCTGAAATGATGATCATGATGATGAAAAAGATTTTCACAAGTTGAATAATGATAAAAATAATATATTTTAGATTTCTGATTTAAGTTTTAAATCTAAAAACTGAAGTAAACAATTTTCCGAAGGAGTAGAAAATGCGACGCTCCGAGAGACGATGTCATAATTAAAAATTTACATTTTGAAAGGGATGTTTTAATTCATTATTAAAATTTTGCGGCCGGAGTAGCTTTATCGCGTATTTTCTCCCTCCGATGTATCGTCGTGTGAACGGCGGAATAACGTCTTCATGTTATGTTTTATTTCTCACTTACTTACACAATAAATTTCGTCAGAGGCATATTTTGTTATATTAAGTGTGATTTTGCGGAGTATAAGATATTATGAATACTTAAAGGCGAGATCAATCACCAAGCAAAAATATTCTTTGATGTTAAAACATGCATTATTCATTTATATCGATAACTATACAAACATTTCATGTATTCTATGTATTTCTTTGAAATATAAGTGCAAGATGTCTTTCAAAATAAAACCCTAATTGAAAGCTCACCAAATTCACTGCAAACATTTGTAAAAGTAAAAGAAAATATAGAATCCAGACATCACTTCTAGCTGTATGCCCACATACATGTTCATTATAACTATTGAGTCGTTATAGAATGATTTTATATATGATTCTACATGGTCTGGAAGGTCTACATCTGGAATGGCTAATGTGAGAAATTGATATATACAATAATTTACACCACCATATTGAATTTGAGACGTGATTAGGAACTCATTTCCAGCATTATTTGTTCGCCCGTCACCTTAAACTCACGCCTACCTACTTGACAAAGCGTCAAAAACCAACATTGTTAAGATTCCCTCAAACATTAACTCCTTTGATTCCCAAACCGCCAAAGAACATAAAAATGCTATTCTACGCCAATCGGAATTAGACTTTACCGCCATAGAGCTTAAAGTTTATTGCAGGCTATGATACTAGAACTTACAAAGTTATTTCGATCTACCCTCATGTTATGAATTATTCAGGTGGCGTTTAATAACTAGGAGTGTAGTTTGCGGATGCCCGGTGGGTCTTTTGTCTCTCGACGGTCATGCTTTACAGAAAGAGATGGAATTTGATTTGGAATGAGATTGAAAGATCAATGCAAAGTCGGCGCATTACATTTTGTCGCTGAATACATTTCAATAAGGTGGAGATATTGTTTCTGTGTTCAATACCGACGGGCCCGTCATTGATTTTGAATTATGAGTTTCCTTGTTCCTCGAGAAAATTGGTTTTCGTGTTTAACTTTTATGCCCGAAACATGTAAAAGTTATTACAATTTGAAATAATTAACTCAATCTCAGTCGGGGCTTCGTAAAAAAGTAATAGTGATTTCAGTATTTTTAAGTTATTTTTATCATAGCAACAACAATAGTTTATGATATAATTTTAGAAGAGCCATGCTGATGCACTAATTGACTCGTCTGAAGTGATTCCACAGGCTCACAGAACACCCGTAAGACGATACTTGAATTATTTCGCTGAGTTAGTGGGGATATCGAAGGTTCGTGAAAATATACCATTGAAGCCGACGACAAGCAAAGCGCGGATTGTGCTCCGATTTCCATGAGTCAAAGTCATCAAAACATAAAACAAAAATCTTACAACAATCATATATATCATAAGAATATAGGTTTGAGTTTTGGCTGAGAAATCTTAAGCATTTTAACATATCAAACTTTTGTTTTTAAATTAATTTTATATGTCATCATAAACATAGATATGTTAGCGTAGAGAAAACAGAAGATACAATTATAAAAACTCGATCAAAATCTTAATACGTCTTTCTTGTTTGCAGGTACAAGTTGGTTCGTCAAAGTAATCAAGTAAGAACTAGACTTAAGCTCCGACCTACATGCTCACAATTGCAGGAAAACTTTACAGCCGCCATCTTGCGGAAAATCTTGCGAATTCTTGTTAACTTCCTCGAAAATCTAGGTTTACTCCCAAATGAAAGCATAAAAAGGATTATAAGTTCTGTAGTTAAAGCATATTTTCTAATAACAAAAGAGTTATGTTATAAAAAACTAGTGTTTCCATGAAATATTTTTACTAATTTTCACAGAAGACAAGTATAAAAGGCCAGCTACAATAAAATAAACCCATGTGTTTGTCAATTATTTTTTTTTGTTATTTTCTAGCGGAAAACGCAGCCGGTAGGTCTCCTATAAGGAAAGTGAACACCGCCCATGAACATCCGCGCTACAGTCCGCGCATTTGTTGTGATGCCGGCTTTTTATGTGGATTAAGCGGAACTTTTAAGGGCCTCAGATATCCTCACTCACTCTGCGATACACAGTACAAGTACCGTTTCACGCTGATTATTCTGTGAGCCCGTGGTATCACTTTCTCCTGTGGGTGCGACAGTATTAAGACACTCGCCCAGCCACTGTCAAGCCCAGAGACCGAATAAATTATAAATTAAATTTTAATTGTCTGGACCGGGATTCGAACCCGATACCTCTCGCTTCATGGTACACTCTTAAAACCATTAGCTACGAGGTTCTCATAAATAAAATGAAAAAGTTACTGTTTTTGTGAACTTAAAGACACTGAACTTAAAGAAATAAAAAGTTCTAAATCATCTTAGTCTTAGCTAACACCTAAAGCCTGACTAAACACTCTAGAAATAGTCCATAGCTGGATTACAACAATCGAACTTTTAATTTATCGTAGCAATTTTGTTCGTAGCTCTCGCAAGTTACCATTTTGTTTCCAGCAAGTTGCATTGTAGCCACTCTCTGTGATTAATTGCTTTTAGTAAATGCTTGCTAAACTATCTCTATATCCTTTATAAGTAATGGTTTATGTCAGAGTATACATTATATTTGGTTCATTGCAAACTCACTATATAAATACTATGAAGGAATTAATTTTATTGTACATAGACACAAATTTTAAATTAATCTATAAAATAACGATTTAAGATTTTTCTAGTTGAAATTTAATACGTATTGCCTATTACAACACATCTACCATCATACCTAGTAAATATACTTAAATTTATATTTGCCTTTTAAATTTAATGCTAATACCTTTTTCATACATAACCACATCTTAAAAAGTAAAGTAAGAAAATTTTTACGAATTTGTCCAGATCCAAGTACAGTCAAGAAACTATATTTTAATTTATTATACTAAAAATATATAAACACAAATTTTGTTTGAAATGTTTTCAAACCAAATTTCACTACTTTTTCATTCTATATGTTTACGTTTACATTGACATAAGGAACTGTAGTTATTTACGTCCAAATCAAGTATTTTTTAATACATATTTATATTTCTTCTACAATTCTTAAATCATTTTCCTGTAATCAAATTTCAAATATAAATATAAATTTTCACCGGTAGTAGATCTATGACTTAATAAATTTATGTTCCCAAAAAACTAACCCTAAAAGGTTTAAATAAGTTTTGAAAATGTTAATTATATGTTCTTCCTGCTGCAAAGGTAATTGCGTAGCATCTGTGACCCAGATTTGAGCCACACATGCCCAAAACAATACAATCCTATTACCTGCGCGAATACTACGTGGTTTATCTTTATTATCACTCGCTTGGGATGTAGCGAAATCGATTTTTGACAGCTCATTTTGGATGCTCTCTAATCCCTAAAGTCTATTGTTGATGGCTCTATATTATTTATTTTCAAAAGACCAATCTGTCCACCAAAATTCAACAGAATCCTTTGAATGCATTGAATGTGAGGGCGTAGAAATCTTTGCATGTTTGGCCGGCAGATATTAAGTTATTTACATTTAACGCAATGTTCATAAATCGTAGGACATAATTTATAACAAATAATACTGTAAAATACTGTTTAGAATTTTTTTTTATACAGATTTTGACGCTCGACTTCGACAAAGAATTAAACTTCATACAATAATGTAAACAATATTAGTCTTTGTTCATATTTTCATATAAACTTTGATAAAACTGCAATATTTTACGTAGCTCAGGCAATATATCTTAGAACCACAGGACGTACTCGTAAACTAGGTCACAAATATGCATGGTGCCTGCATAATGCATTCATCTTGATGACACTGTCTTAGTACATCCTGTTTCAGAAGAATCTCAAAGACAATCTTATTATAGAATTAAAAATTTACATTTTGAACTATGTATTATATATCTATATATACATACAAACATACATACATGTATATACAATTATACATCCTGTATTTATAAATATTGAAAAATATTTGCTAACGTTATATATTCAGATAACTTGTACGTAACCTTAATGAAAATGTAGTTTAGTTGAATAATGGAATAAAAACATGCAATATCTAATATCTCTAAAGCAATATCGCAGATGCGAAGATGGCATTTATATAATTAAACTGGCGATACTAATTATTTAGTTGCAAATAAAAAATGTTGTAAAACACGTAATTAATGGCTCATTTAATATGACATTCCACATATCAGCACGTTATATCAATGTTACTTTTGTGTATCAGACATACTTTTGAATATTTTAATGTAAATCGTTCATTGAATGTCAATTGCTAATACCAATAACTACATTTATACGTCTTGGCGAACTTCAAAAAAAGAGCGCACCTATCCCTTCAAGGCCGACAACGCACCCGCGACCCTGCAAAGTCTTGGTGTGTCCATGGACGGACGACTGCTTGTCCTACTTGTTCATCCTGCTTGTTTGCCTCCGTTTCCATAAAAAACTGAAGACTTTTTTATACTACCCTCTATTCTATAACAAATTTAATTAAAATTCATTCCCTATTGAATTGCGTTTTACAACGCGACTTTAGACTTATATAACTAAGGTGTGTGAAACGAAGAATATAATGGCGTGGGCGTCATTATTTATGACATAGGAACCACCCATTCATCGTTTGAAAGCCATGTATTATGAAATATTTACATAAGACCGGCTCGAATTATGGTTTTAAATAATTATTTATTTAGGTCATGCGTCCACTTAGCTGCCGGAGTTCTGCCATTATGATAATGGGTGCAGAGTAATCCGTTTCTTCAGTATTTCTGTGATTAGCTCTAGACTTCATTAAAAAAATAATTGAATATTTTTTTAATGAAGACTATGTCGAAGATTTCTATTTAAGAAGTGTATTTTGTTTTTTTTTATTTGTGAAATCCACCTCAAAAATCACAATTTTTGAGGTGGTTTTCACAAAAACGGCCTCGCGAAATCTGTCTTGCCCATATCAAACGTTCAGTCCCGAAAGTGCCAGTAGCTATCTTCTGGTATAATAATCGCTTAGATTATGTAAAACAAAAATACACCATATAAAGTTAATAGCGAATTAATCATCAAAAATCAATATATATTGTATTCTGGTATCAGGCTATTACCTTCGAAAGACTATCTATTACGGCTTATTGTCCATAAATCTCTTTATTAGGGATTCGTCATATTGAAGCTCTGTCGTCAAATCCGATAATATATGATATCGATCTTTATTATATATTTTATGTGGGCACACCCCTATTTTGCGAGTGCTTAATCTGCCATATTTCCTACAATCATTTGGGTATATTCTACGTAGCTGCATCATTTTCTTAAATCTAGCTGATTCAGCACAGAATAGCGGGATATTCTTGCAGCTTTAATTTTTGTGTTGCCGAACAAAAAACGAAAGAAATAAAGATATTGGACTATCAGAATCCCGAATTAACTTCTGTTTTACTACAAAAATAAATGTTAAGCAATTAAACTAATTGAATTATTTTTAAAGTAAAGTGGGCAACGCAGCAGGCGAGCATCTTCTATGGTAAGAGAATATCGCTGCCCATGGACAACCGCGCACAATCTACAAAAGCTTTGCTGTTGCCGGTTCTAATTTCAAGGGTCTCCAATATCCTCGCTCACTTAATAATACAAGTATTGTTTCACGCTAGTATTCTGTGAACCGGTGGTATTACTTTGGATGCGCCTATTAGTGCGTCAACATAAGCTTCAACATAGCTCTCTCTCTCTCTCTATATAATAACCAAACGATAAATGAATCACAGAATACTCAGCGTGTAACAGTACTTGTACTGTGTTTCGCAGAGTCAGTGAGTATATCGGACGCCATTAAGTGTCGCTTAAGCGGTGTAAAAAGTCGGCAATACATCTAATGCGTGGACTGTGGCGCGGTTGTCTATGGGCGGCGTTGTTCTCTACCATACAGGAGACCCACCTGCTCCTTTGTCCGCTATAAAATAAAAAAATTGTTAAGAGAAATATAGAAATTTTTTTAATGAAAATGAATTCAAACAATAAAGAGGCTCATCTAAAGTAAGCGGTCCGTGGACCTCACTAGCTTTTGCAGAGCCGCGGGTGCGTTGCCGGCCTTTAAGGAATATGTACGCTCTTATCTTGAAAGTCCCCAAGTCGTATTGGTTTGGAAATACTCCCGCTGGCAGCTGATTCCATAAAGTGATGGTCCTCTATATAAAACTATTTAAGTTGATTTAGCGTCACTATACGAGGTCTACAGAGTGACACAAAACACAGAAAACTATTCGTTTAGTTCATTGCCAATTTTTTTCTTATTTCGGACACAGACTGTTCTATTGCCACGTGACTCTTACCCCTGATTCGGAACGTTTCACACGCGAAAATCATTCGCCGTATGCACGTGATTACAATTATCGTTCAATAGCCCGTTGTGATTTTGATAAGCAACAATTTAATTTTATCGGAACTGAAATAACTTTCAAAATCAAAATTTAATTGCACCAATATAAAGTTGGATAATAATACTTAACAGATATATTACTGGTGTCTGGTATGTGTAGTGGGTTCGCTTCCCGATTTTTAAAGTAAACGTAACTTCAGATATTCTTTAATACAATATCATCAATGAATACATTGTTCTATTCTTAAAAGAGATATTATATATATGTTAAAGTATTTTAAGCTATACTTAAATTCGTGGATCCATAGACCGAGTAGCAATCCCTTCATATTATGTCTACTAAAGCTAAAACGATTCCTCTAGCGTGCTATGAACCATCGCAAGTTCTACTAATTTAAAATAAATATCAAATTATGAATATTCGTATATACGTCAAATAAATTTAGAGATTCAAGGTTTTACGGCTCTGGATCCCATCCCTTTAAAGGTTAATACATATAAAGATATAGCAAATTTCCTGGCTTTTCATTGAGAATTTTTGCCACGCAACAATTGATCTACTTAGATATATCACTTGCCTTTAAGAGTACGTTATTAACAGTTTATGCTTAAAACATCTTCAATTTCACACCACAAAACTTCGACTATTTTTGGAAAATAATAATTCATTGTGAGTCTTTGAAATGGTTCTATAACGTTTATACAGATAATTTATAATGAGTATTAAAGCAGAGTTCATTCTGTTTTAATGAAAGTTTGCTAAGTTCTAGCGAGTGACGGTTGTGACTACGTTTTATTACTCGGACCACTTTCTACAAGATGTTTTATTAATTTAAAAAAAAATCACAAGTTTCTAAGTACCCATCTGGTTTTCTTTGATGAAGTTCTCGAAGTTTTTTCTCGAATTATCGGAACTTATAATAGTTTATTGAGGTAATATGGAATTAAGTATTGTCATGATTAAATTTAACTCTACAGTTGATATTTTTCTACAATGAAACTATATATATCTAATATGAATCCAATCTGTATAAAAATCGATAAATAAACTACAAGTTAATTATTCTATTAATTCATCATCATCATCATCAGCCTATTTAAGTCCACTGCTGGACATAGGCCTTCCCCTAGTCATGGGAGGTTATTATGCCTCAATCACCACGCTTGGCAGGCGGGTTGGTGATCGCAGAACATCTGCTGTACTCGAAAGCGCGCTGCTGCCCACCCTCCGGTGAAGTGTCCTTTAGTCGCCTCTTACGACATCCCATTAGGAAGACTGGGAGTGGTA
>DWCF01000270.1:0-53385 GCA_018230265.1 Delias oraia | reverse complement strand
TCATCATCAGCCCATTCAAGTCCACTGCTGGACATAGGCCTCCCCTAAAGACGCTTGGTCATAGGGGGGTTATTTATATATAATATAATATAATATTATATATACGCGAATTGTATATGCACATTTAATTTGATTTATTCCAATCGTTACTTAAAGTTGCCTGGTATAGTATCTCAAAGTTAAAGCAAGATTTGAATTGTTTTTTTTTAGGATAAACAATACTATATTATAAATATAGTGTATATATAAATATATAGTAAATAAAACTATACTTATATTTTTATAAATGGCGGTAAATTCAATAAATATGGTACACGTATATTAAAAAATTGATATATATTAAAAAGTAAAGGTGTTTATTCTAGTAGAAATAAGGAAATTGTTTATTACAGAGGGCAAAACGTGGAAGAAGCATTCCTTGAAACGGCGAAAAAGATATACCAGAGCATTCAGGACGGTCGCCTGGACCTGAACGCCGCCGAGTCAGGCGTTCAACACAAGCCCGCTTCCCCGGGCCGCCCTTTGGCCGCACCGCCGGCCACAAGGGACAACTGCGCTTGCTAACTCCTATCAGTTGTGGCCCCTTTTACGACCTAGGTATGTCACTTGTTGTATTGTTTCCTCAACAGTGTTTTCTGGAAGACGTTTTCTCATTGCTCGACCATGCAGTCTCAGTATACGAGTATTTTTCAATAAGCCGATATTTCAGAATGTAGATTTTCTTCAGTCTTTAATGCATTTATAAAATGTATATCGTTCTGAGTGATCTTGAAAGATCGTGATCGCTTAGCGAGAAATCGATTTAACATACTCATTAGACAGTTTAAAAATAAGAATATTTTTTCATGATATAGCATGGAACGCGGAACAGGTGGGTCTCCTATATGGTAAGATTACACCGCCGACCAACAACCAATCGCGCCACAGTCCGCGCATTGCTTGTATTGCTGGCTGTTCACGCCGCCTAAGCAACATTTTTTAAGGGCCTCCGATATCCTCACTGTTCAGCAAAGAACAATATATTGCAGGCTGAGCATTCTGTGAGCACTTCGGACGAGTCGAAAAATCTCTTCGATGGGAGAACATGTCTCAATGTTTGGTATCAAACAAGAAAGACGCATTGAAATCGGTCCATTTAGACACTTAACTTAGAATTAAATGAAAAAGGCTAACCTATTAACACGAGATCTTTGCTTTTAGAGCACTGGGATCAATGAGTGGCATAATCTGAGGGCGGGGCAGGCATCATATCGATATAGCTCGTTAAGTAGATGTAATTACATTCCACGGTATATTTTTGGGTAATGCGATGTAAATCGAATAAGATTAAGGTAAATGGCTGATTGATCGATCATTCGGACGGACAATGTTCGTATCATCGCCTGTATATTTTCTGTAATGATTGGAGCAGGCAGCCGTTAATATTTAAAAAAAAGTGGAATTTATACCTAGGTACAGCTAACATCTAGAAAAATGCTAGGATAAGTTTAATTTTTAATGTAATTATTATGTAAATATGTTAAAGCGGTATAAGTGTTGTTGTAACACCAATTTCGTTATTTGTCATACATTGTTTTCGGCAACTGGTTTGATTATCGGACGAGTATTGTTTCCGAAGACTGATCTAGAATACACATCGAATATCTTGTGAATTGGTCGTGTTTTCGGTAGAGAATCGTATTTTGTCCCGTTTTACCAACAATTGAACTTTGTATGCTAACATTTTATACCTGTTATTTTAATAGGTCACGTGCGTGATTAGTTTTAATACTAATTGCAAGCACCTTTATTATGTTGCTCAACGTGACACGTGGAAGCTCTGTCTGTATGTGACGTGCAATTGTTGCAAGCGAGAGAAAAACGTTGAGCAATTATTAATAATAATTAATAGTATTAATTATTACTAATAATTTAGTTATTAAGGGGGTGAAAGTTTACCTAATAAAATGCTTTATTTGTGGCTGGCTTAAAGTTACGCTAAACTTTTTTTAAATAAAATTACTTCTAGAAATTCGAACCTCCTTAGTATAAATGTTAGACTATCTCAATATCACTTGTTTGAGACTTAATTATTATTGGCCTATTTGCTTTCGTACACTATGTCTTACGTGTATTCTCAGTTTCCGAAATGTGTAAATTTTAGTATTATAATTAGGCATGCATTCTGCACCGTTACATATTTTATCGTGTATTAAACAGAATTTATTTATTGCGTTAATATAATTTTGTTAAGCAATCACAATAAATATCTTATTACGATATTGGTTTATTTTATTTAGTTTCTGATATGTTGACAATGTTCTCTTTGTTTTTTGTCAATGTAATATACGCGTCGACAGTCAGATATTAGCCTGCGTTGCTGTTGATCACGATGGACTCGGACGATAAATTAATTTATCTAGTCCAAAAATTTTAATGTCTATTTAATCCAAGAATCTATGGTAAGTGATTATTGTAAATAATCTGACGCTTAAACTCTGCGCTAGTATATATTGACCCTAACAGTGTGTTATGGTAGACAGCCTCACCCATAGATGATAACAATATTCTCCCATGATGATTGTTAAAAAAAATTTAAGTTTTTATTTAAAATATTTTTTTAATTTGATGTATTTACAAAGAACATAAACATTCCAATATAAATTTATTCATAATATATAGTAATCAGTTCCATAATATATAAATATACTGATAAACTTTCAAAAACACACCTCTGCTTATAAAAAACATATTAAATTCGTGAGTATTTTTCGCAAGTATAAAATTGCGATTCATAATTTTGAACTTATTACTTAATTTTAGGCATAAAATCTTAATTATAGCATGAAGTTGCATTTTTAGAAAAATATGTGATAATTTTGAAAATTCACATATGATATGTGTTCAGTCTTTACAATCAAGACAGAAACATCAACGCTTATCTTTCGATGATTTTTATGGATTTTCTAGCATAGAAACGCTTGGCCTCCATTTATAAACATTTCTTCACTTGAAATAACTTAACCCTTCTTAAATGACTTGAATTTTTGTGAACTTTTTTATGGTATAGCAAACAACGCAGTAGGTGGGTCTCTAAAAAGATAAGACAAGAAAGACAAGAAGTAAGACATTACTAGCGCCCATGGACAACCGCGCCACATAAAAGCTTTGGTGGTTTTGTCGGGTTTTAACGCCTCTTAAGCTGGATAATTCGAAGGGCCTCCGTTATCCTCACTTAAACTACTAGCGAAACAGTACTTTTACTGTTTTGCTGAATGCGGTACTTGTACCAGTTCACGCTGGGCATAAAAATATTACTCTATTGGCGTTTAAATATTCCAAATACAAAGCTAAGATTCCAGAAACGTTCATAAGTGAAGCGCAAAGAGGTTTTATATTTGTTTCTATATAGTTTAAAGTTTCGACTGCGCGTTCTGTACGAGAACGTCGTGCATATCTTGCAAGGAGTTTTCTAATGCACTGCGATACGCATCGCAAGAGGTTTCGGGATGCCTTCGGAACGCAGCCGTGGCGAAGTTGACGTCAGAGTCGCGCGGATTGTAGCAGGTGGCGTAGCCGTTCTCCACCAGTGGACCGTAACACATAAAACCATCGCATTTGCAGGCGACCTGAAATATTTGCCAAACGATTCTAATATTGATAACAAACAAAGTCTTAACACTAGTCTATTTTTTTAATACAGAAGACGGTAGGACACCACAATCGGCCATAGACAACATCGCCTTCTACCTTAACTGATGTATTATTTAAATTGTACATTTAAATAAGGATCCACAAAACTTTAAAAGGTTTCAACGAACATGCAGTAAAATTTGAATTTTAAAATACATAGTTTTACCTGACTGGTAGAAATCCTCATATGGGCGCTCCGACTGTAACTCGGGTCTGAATATAGAGATGGTATTTCAATGCCATTCTCGATTGCTGTTAATTTAAGGCCAAGAAGATGTCTATCCACACCAAGTCCTTGTAAGGCCTGCAATAAAAGGAGAATATTATATTAAAAAGGGAATAATACATCATATTACAACTAATTTTCACATAGCCATCATAGGGCATAGACAAGGATTTGACACTTAAAAAGGAGGCAAATTTACATGTTATTTCAAATACATATTAAATTTAAATAAATTTCGTTTTTGTAATGTATTGATAGAAATAACGCACCATGACGGTATAATTCTTGTGCGCATTGACGGCGTCTTTGAGCGCGTTCAGTTTGTCCTTAGGCGTCGCAGTGGGACGCAACATTGTGTTGGCGAACTCTATCGACTCTACGGAACACGAGCGAATTGTCTCCGTGCGTCCGCCCGCGTACATTCGGGTGGCCGCCGATTCGTAGTGTGCGCCCGGAGTTTTGTGCAACCTAGACAATGTATTATTTCATTAACAAATATTGTAGTTATAATTAGCAAATTACATAAGTAAACTTCAGTTTTTACTATAACTAACGAGACTATATAACCATAAAGAAAAACAAACTATTTTTGATACGTAGTATATTTAATTCTTTTAACGCTTTTACTTATTTTTAAGACTAATTTTCAACTGTACATAATTAGACTAGTTTCATAAAGCCTAATGAAGAACCAGAACTCACGACGCGGTGTGCTCCCGCGCCCGCCACGGTTACAAAAATCATCTGACTAATTAAATTAACAAAATATTTAAAGTATTGCCTATTATAAACGTCGCATTAAATGTTGTTATTTTAAAAACAAATAATAATTTCATCTTCTAATTTTAGTAAGTTCTGGCTGTAAGGGAAAAATAGATAAATGAATTCACCTGTAGAACGCATACTGCATGGCCATTTGCAAGTAACTGTCCGGACTGAGCTTCTGTGACTTGATGAAGTTCTTGCCGTATCTGTCGAACTGGAAACAGTTCAGTTCCAAGTCCGCCACTAATCTGAAAAATATTTATTCGTTAATATCATTCCGCGCGGCAAAATTACTTCAATTATGGTTTGGTATACGTCCTCTCTGGGGAAAGCTCAAATTTATAAGTATATACACAGTTTAGGGTTATGGCACAATAATAGATTTACAAACACATTGTATTATGTTCACGATTTGACTACATAAAACGCTTACATTAATGGGTCTACCAGTTCATGTCTATACTAAACTGTTTCTATACGAAGACGTAATCTGAAGTAAAACCAAACAAAACAGCTAGCGCAATAGCGTTGGTAACGCGAGCTGGTAATTAAAACCTCACTCAACAATTTACTTCAGTGTATCCCTCAGTATACACACAGTAACAATATACATATTATAAGACACTATTCCCACAATTATTTGGGAGTGACTTTGTGAAATATAGATTGATAATTTCGACCGCTCACAGTAGCGATGCGATAGCGCAATTGAGGAAACTAAAAGGTTATACACACTTACTTATCTAAACTACTCTTTGCATCATTGATCATCTTTGATACTTCACTGTTGACATTAAATTTTACCTCAACAGGCTCGATGGGTGATGACGATGACTCTTCACTCACTGTATTCTTACCACTGTAAAGTGAAAAGTGTTATAAGATAAAATATCTCAATACTTAAACTTTACTTACTGCACTTTAATCAAATTTAGTATAAAATTAACTAAAACTAAAGGAGGGTATAATACAATAATTATCCTATTAATGGAACTTATTAACCTACATATATGATTCAGTCAAAAGATTACTTATGCCACCATCTGTTAGAATATGATCCAACTAACAGAGAATCACGACTCTGTTGACAATCATATATTCGCAATATAATATTGCGATTATAATTAAATAAAAATAATTAAATAAAAGCTATATCTTTCAATAAATTACACCGCTGAAGCGGCGCTAAACCGGGCAACAAAACCAATGCGGCAAGGATGTTCTCATTTGATAGGATAGGAGAGCCACCTGCTCCGTTGTCCGCTATACTATAAAGTTTGATGCGAAACATAGACTCGAGACTAACAAAAACTGAGAATATAAGTTAGTCTAAAACACTTACATGTAATTAATAACGAAATCGGTCAAAACAGCGATCGGCTGGCCCTCGGCGGGCGAGTGCTCGTACGTGAGGCCTGTTATGCCGTCGGCGCCAACTATGAACTAGATGTATGATAATATATTATTAACTTTAGATAAATGAATGGACACGATAAAAACACAGAATAAATTAACAGAATTATAATGAAATTTATTTAACTGTTTAGATAAACTATATATTCAATCGCGGCGTTAATTCGGAATAAATTTATATACCTCCAAAATCTTCCGAAAATGTAGAAACTTATCATGGACAACATTATTTTAAATCTCCTAGTTTTTTTAATGAAAATATGAAGGCTTGACGAGTTCCCGGATTACACGATGGCAATAGTTTGAATACTAATACGGTAACAAGTTGTAATCAAGTACATAACCACATATCTCGAGAACCAATACTTTTATTTGAATGATTCTTTTTGTGTTAGATAGTTCTATCTATTGAAAATGTTTGTTCCAAACATCATGCTACGACAGACTTCGCGATCGCGAACTAATCCGAGAAGATTAGCCAACAAACCATCATCAAAATTAGTTCTTTCTCGAGTATCAATAAGGCGTTTCAAGAGGAGACTCGGATCTCAGCCTGAGTCGTTGCGGGGCAGAAGTCAACTTGAGGGGCCGGAAAGTATCTCGTATATTCGTACCTGTACAGTCTTATCGAACCACCGGTTCGCTCCGTTGGCGGCCGAGCCCGCGCCATGTATCGTGTGCGCGGCGGCCAGCGACCTGCGACTTCCCTCCTCCGCCTGCCACACTCCACTGCTCTGATCCAAGCACAGCACCGCCATACTGCGCTCCACGTCAGCCAGTCCGCGACGGTTCATCTCATCTATTAAAATACTACATAAGCATACTAGTGGACCCAGTGGGTCCGTTTTATGTGACACTTTTTGTTATATTTTATACATACAAACTGTCAGTGCAGACTTATGGTATACAGCTGCTGTGTGTTTTGTTTAACTTTTATTACTTCACTTATCTAAAGGTTCAATTTTTTTATTCTATAGCGGTCAACGCAGCAGGTGGGTCTCGTATATGGTACTCATACCATCTCAAACCACAGTCTAACCACAGCATAACTGCGCCACAATCCACGCATTGGTTGTGTTGCCAGATTTTTACGCCGCTTAAGCTGTACTATTATGGGCCTCCGATATCTTCACTCACTCTGCGAAATACAGTACAAGTACCGTTTCACGCTTATTATTCTGTGAGCCCGTGGTATCACTTCGGACAAGCCGGCCAAATTAGTGCGTCAGCATGACCCTCCCACGGGTAATTTCATGTATAGTATACAAAGACTGGTGAAATTTGATATATAGTATCTAATATAAATTTAATTAATATTTTCAATCTAGACTGAACCAAATGAAAACAAAAATATATACCTTTACTTAAAAGTTCGTAGGCCTTGGCCCATTTGTCTCGATTCTCCGAGGTCAAAACACCAATTGCGTCTTCGGAAGGTGACGGTGATGCTGCCACTATTTTTTTCAATCCTTCAACGATTTGATCACAGCTCAATTTTCTGCCGTCACTTCCCCAGAGCTCCAAGTGAAATATCTTAAAAACAAACAGGTAAATTAAACATTAGGTAATTCAAAATGACAATACTTGTAATACTATTGTATTCTTTTTATAGTATAGCGGACCCTGGAGCTGACGCCGCCCATTGTAAAACGCGACACCGTCCACGCATTGCTTGTGCTGCCGGCGTTTTACGCCTCATAAGCGGCATTTTCAAGGTCCTCCGATATCCTCCCTAACTTAACGAAACATAGTACTAGTATTCATTATTTTTTGTTTCTAATATTTAAAACTTTAATTCGTGTAATTTACATTACACACAGGTACAGTAATTATAATCAATTTTGGTAACGATCTATTTATTAAAAAAATTCTACTCTGGATATATATGGGATTTTGAAAAATAATACACACACTACACAAATTTCTGTTTATGTAGTGAAAAACAAACTTATCATATTATATTGACAAAGAGATAATCTTAATCAGATAACTCACATGATTATTATGAATTACAGTAACGTATTTGCTATCATTGTAAGATAACTTATCTCTCTTTGGATGAGGTATGCGGCATGTACCAAATATTTTCTTATATTGAGACATGTCCAATGGGCTTTTGCCCATCATTTCCACTGGTATTTTGTCACTGAAATAATTATATTATTATGTAATACTAATTTATACCTTTACAATATTTTCATATAAATTTAAATAAGTCCTGGTACACTTTTATGCTTATAGATATATTTTCATGAATTATGATGTAAGTATAAACAAAACCAGATCAGATATAAAAAAAATTTCATTTTGGTAATTGATTAGACAATAATGCAGAATTATGTCCAACAAAAGCCAGATTTAGAAAACAGAAGTTCTTTTAAAATTGATAGAAAACAACGAAGCAAGCGGTTCTCCTATATGGTAAGAGAAAACCGCTACCCATGGATCACCGCGCATTAGTTGTGTTGCCGGCTTTTTACGCCACTGAAGCGGCATTTTTAGGCCTCCGATATCCTCACTCACTCAGAAAAACACAGTACAAGTACCGTTTCACGATGATCATTCTGGAGTTTCTCAAACTAAATTCAATAATCTGTGTTATATTAACTAAAGCTATGGAGTGGATTGAAGAACTTACTTATCAATCAATGTTTTATAGTTGACAGCCGCAAGCAATGTTTTGGCTGCATAATTTAGCTGTTCAGTTTGACTTTGAAACTTCCTCAAAGGAAAGACTAAACCAGGGCTGGAGAAAACAACTACAGGATCACGATATTCTAAGTAGGCTGTGTTTAACCACCATTCCTCAAGCCAATTTGTGTGATTTCTTGCTCTATTTTCCAATAAAGCCTGCAAAATCATTTTCACTTAATACATGATGAATGTAATACTAATAATAATGATAATAAAAATAATAATGTAATGCTGGATCCACATCGCTCAAGATCGCAGCGGGTGGGCGTCTATGGGGGAGGCCTATGTCCAGCAGTGGATTTAGATGGGCTGATGATGATGATGATGATGACATGATGAATTGCTATAGTGGATTTTTATGTTAAGTATAGGTTTAGGCTGAATTGCAAACCTTATGTGTATCTTTATAATATTGTATACACAAAGATGGTATAATAACTTTGCCCACAACTTAGTGTATTAAAAGTAACGCCATAACAGGCTAACCAAACCTTACTCTACCAAATATTTATCATTCATCCTAGTCAACTTTATCAAAGGAAAAAAATAACTTTCAGTACCTGTAGTTTTTGTCCAACACCACCTTCTGAGGCAAAGTTTTTGATAACTTTAGTAGTATTAGTATATTCTTCATCATTGAGGAAAGGTCGTACAGTTTTTAAATACTTATTTAAGGTATCATCAAGTTTTGGCACAGGCAGTTGGGGTAAGTTGGGATTCGGAGCTGGTTTGGTTGATGTGTAATTACTGACTAATTGTAGAGAAGTAATGTACGGCTCTAGTAAAAAGCTTTTAGAATTCCACTGAAATTAAAATTTTCAAATATTATCAAGAGTTAAAAAACATATATCAATTATTTACTACATCAGCTATCTAATCACTTAAAGATTATTTTTTGATTATATTATGTAATATGTTTACTTTAATATATATATGATTCATATTGTAATTAAGGAAAAAGTACCAGGAAAACTATATAGGCAATATATATGGCAAATAATACTATATCAGAATGTTCACTTACAATTACTATTAGAATGTTTACTCACAATTTTTATTCCTCGAAACATAGCTGAATCCTGAAATATTAAATATATAGAAAAAGTAGAAATGTTTTTCATCTATTTTATATTAATTTAATTTGTTTAAGCAAGCATGTTATGTTAACAAAGCAATAATATATGTAAATACAGTAAAATACAAAAATAAGAAAACCTCACCACATAGTCATGAACAAAGAAATATTAATACATTATTATAAAAAATATATACATTAAATACTTACTTTAGATTCGTATTTTTCAGATCTTATTTTAGCACTCATGAAACTTCTTCAAAGGTTATTCTATTATTATAAAAACCACAACAGCTGTAACTAATACAAACGCACAACAAAAGTGAAAGGGAAACAGGAGAACATTAATTGCGATACGGACACGTCTTAATTCAAAAGTGAACATTCAGCACAGCATTCTACAATCTAAAAAAACAAGTTTTCAGCAAGTACCGGTTTATAAACTTTTTGAAGTTTAGTCTCGCCAGAGGATACTGTTTCACTTTGTCTCACTCTACTGTAAGAGCAGTAATTTAAGGCCTCGGTATAATAAATACCTGTAAGACCATTGAATTAAGATAAAATCAATCTGAATTTGTACTGAAAATCTTATTTTGAAATATAAGTTCTAATTCCAAACTTCAAAGTTTAATAATAATTACCATAGATGTAGTCTACTCAATGGTTCATTGATTTTTGACACGTCTTATCATTTATGAGTTTGACAGTTTAATATGAACTATTTACACCAATTACGTTTGAAGTTATAATTTATATATTTGATGGATCATTTTTCACAGCTGTTCGCAGTGTATTGGTTTAATTCAATCATAAAGTTTATGTAAAATTCAACATGTCATCACAAATAATAAATAAATTTAAACAATTAGATGCGTATGCTAAGACTTTAGAAGATTTTAGAGTAAAAACCGCGACTGGTGCTTTCAGTTAGTTCTTGCTTATCAAACCTTATCAATTTAAAAACATTTCATTAAAAAATCTCTGTAATTAATTAATTCCGTTACTCTCCTCTATCGTAATAAAAAGCTAAAATTATAATGTTTGATAGATGTTCAATTGATTAACACAAGAATCTTTATAATGTTATAATCAAAAACTATTTCAGTTACATTGATTGGTGCCATTGTTATGATTCTTTTGATACTTTCCGAGTTGCATACATATATGTCACCTAACATTTCTGAAGAATTATTTGTAGACACTTCCAGAGGGCACAAGATAAGAATAAATTTTGATATAATTGTTCCTAGAATATCATGTAGCTGTAAGTTTATTATGTATTACCACTATAAAAATATATCACATTAGACTAGACAAAGCTAAACTATCTTTTATATTAACTTATATATTTAATATAAAATAACTTTTAGATTTAGTACTTGATGCTATGGATTCATCAGGGGAGCAGCATTTACAAATTGACCATAACATATTTAAAAGACGATTAGATCTTGATGGTAATCCAATAGATGATGCAAAAATGGAAGAAATATCAATTTCATCAACTACTGTAAGGCATAATTTTGAAATGTTTGATTTTCAATAATAATAAAATACATTTAACATGGCAATTAAAATATTATGGAAATTAAATTATGGAATTAACGCTATCTTAAACTATATATTGATATTTTAAAAAACAAACTGAATAAAATTTTAAATAGATAATTAATATTCACCATGTTTTGCTAATATACATAACTTATTATGCACACTGTAGATGATGTGTACTGTGTAGAAAAATTTAAAATCCTATTATGGTTTTAACATTAGTCTAAAATATTAATATGTATTCTAGGCACCAAACAACTCTTCAGATATTGCAATTATTACTTGTGGTAGTTGTTATGGAGCAGCATTTAATGAATCTCAGTAAGTAATTTTTATTTGAAAGTTATTAACAAATAGTAACACCTTACACCCTTCCTGGTAGTAAAATTAATTTGCAATTCAGTTGTTGTAACACATGTGAAGATGTTCGAGAAGCATATAAGATGAGGCGATGGGCTTTGCCAGATTTGTCAACTATAGAGCAGTGTAAAAATGATGAATCTTTGGAAGAAGTCAATCTTGCTCTAAAGGAAGGTTGCCAATTATTTGGAAATATGGAAGTTAATCGGGTAAATAATTTAGATGTTACATTTTCATATACAGTGTAACCTCTATATAACGACACTGAAGGGACTGTGCATTTTATAGCATTATAAAGAGTTGTCGTTAAATGGAAAGAAGAAAAGGTGGATGGAAGACAAGCTAAACCAACTAAAGCCAATTGATTTTGACGCTTTAGGGAGTTTGTCGTTAAATCAAGGGATGTTACATGGAGTTTACATTGTATATATAGAAATTATTACTTGGATTTTTATGATAATTTACTTTACAGGTTGGGGGAAGTTTCCATATTGCACCAGGAAAAAGTTTTACTATTAATCATATTCACGTTCATAATGTTCAACCATATTCATCTTCGGTTTTCAATACTACCCACATTATAAAACATTTAAGTTTTGGTTCTGATATAAAAAACGCTAACACTGCACCTTTGGATGGAGTTACTGGGTTGGCTAAAGAAGGTAAATTTTTTATTATTAAGATTATAAACAAGGCTTGAAAATGAAATTGCTATGATTGAAATCTCATTGAAGAATTCATAAGTAAATTTTAAATCCAGTATGTTAAAATAAGGCTACTAATTTATTATCTAAGTTTATTAAAACTAAATTAAAGTATAACTAAATGCAGTCAATGCAACCAAAAGGACATCCATGTTATATTATTACTTACTTTATATTATTCTTATACATTTTATAATTGCATCATTTAACCTCTTTAAATTTAAGTTTTACATTTTTCGTACCATATAGTTTTTATCATGCAAAATTTATACAGCAATCTCTTAACAAATTAAAAGATAAACAATGTTAAGAAACAATAAACTTAAAAATATTTGGAATAGACTTTTGACACTGATATATCAGTAGATTCTTGTAACGTAGGTATGCAAGGTATTTACAGTCTGATTAAAAGATTGGTATTTTAACAACGTATTCCTGTTCCTATGGCCATGAACGTACCAAATGTGCCACCTCCCTGGAGCATTACTTTACCAACAGAATGAACTAGTTCTCGCCCTCTTGCTCCATATCTGTAATTTCATTATTACATAATCATTGATTCCTTAAACATTTTGCTATAATGAATTAGTTTCTGTAAAACAGACCTTAATGCCGTAAATCCCCCGAATAAACCACCGCTAGCCATTCCAACACAAAATCCAATCATAAAACCCATTTTCATTTTATCAAAGCATGATGGGCCTTGGTTATGGTACACACCACCAGGTACGGGCATTTTAGTATAATATTATCCTTTGTAGTACTAAAAACTAAAAAAATTGAAAAGCAAAAGTTGGGTTATAACTATTAATAGTAATATTTTCTTTTTTTGACGTATAAATTCTTAAATTATAAAAATCACCTTAGTTCTTGGCAGGGATTACGCTTGACAATTGACTCGCATTGTTTGGGCTGTCAATTTCATGGATTGTTCACATTCTGTGTTTTGAGTAGACTACTTTTACGATTAATATATTTTTATAGTTTATACAGATTACAGATTTCTTTCATAGAAACAGTAGTTTAAAAAACTAAGATATTATGACATTACGTTAATTAATATTGTTTGTTGTGTTACGCCAAGAATCCTGACCCTATTTTATGGCGTAAAACTAAAAGTTCATTATTTCACTTATTAGATTACAAAATAACAGTCCCAAAATGAACTTTACATTTTATACAAGTTTAATTTTTTTCAGGGGCTGTAATGTTTCAGTATTATATAAAAATAGTACCAACAATGTATATTTCACCGGATAACAAAGTTTTACATACAAATCAATTCTCTGTTACCCGTCACAAAAAATCAGTATCTAATGTAAATACAGAATCTGGTATGCCTGGTGCTTTTTTCAGTTATGAATTATCACCCTTAATGGTGAAATATACGGAGAAAGAAAGGTAAAACAAGAATGTTTTTTTTAGAAAAACTTTAATATATGTAATTGATGATTAATATATACATTTTATTACTTTCCAGATCGTTAGGCCATTTTGCTACAAACATATGTGCAATTGTAGGAGGTGTTTTCACATTGGCAGCAATTTTTGATTCACTTCTTTACCATTCACTTAATGCTGTTCAGAACAAAATGATGCTAGGGAAGACGGGGTAAAATTACAAAGTTTTCAGGAAAGTATTAAAGTCATCCACACTACCTTTTGCATATTCTTTGCAAAACTCTACATCAGTTCCACTACAAAGTTTAATTAAGGGAACATAGTTTTCTTTTTTTGGATCATATTGAGCTCGACCTAATTTTTGTAAGAATAAATGTCTTTGTTTTACAATATAATTTCTATATGTTAAAACACTAGCACTTTGTTTTATATGTTCATGTGATATCTTCATGACATTGTGAATAAAGTTAAATCTATGAAGTAGAGATTTTTGATCTGAAATATATATATATATATAGTTGATAAAACTTACATAATTTAATAAATAAATTATTTACTTCAAATCTCATTTTAATTTATTTAAATAGTAAAACTTACTAATCATCCATATTCTTGGTTTATCCAAAAGTAGCTCCTTTACCTCTTTGTCATTAAAACCTAATTCTTCTTTGATAACAAATGTATTAGTTTTGATGTGATGCACATTGTAAGTTATCAAACGAGGTTGTTTGGTTGTGAGATACCTTATATCATTACCAGTTAGATCAAAAGTATTTTGAAAGTATCCCAATCTATTGTCAATTCTTTCAGTGCTGCAAACAAAGATGTACATTTTTATTATACAAATATGTTATAATTTAAAATAGATTGATTGAGAACTCATACCTGAACATTAACCAAAATGGGTTTTTAGATACTATTCTTTTTATATCTTGTAATTTAAATTTTTTATAATGTAAGTAATTTATTCTTACTTCTAAGTCATTAATAACTTCACAAAGAATCATAGGGTTTTTAGTAATAAAGTGTCCAATACTTTCACTATCTACATAATCCTTAAGGAAAAAAATGTGATTTTTTATATTTCTTTCAAAGTCCAATTTGAGTATTTTTTCCACAATATACGGTTTCTTTTCAATTTTAGAGAGATTAACATTTAACATCATAAGTTTTTGGAGGGTGTCAGATTTATTTACATAGGCGGCTAAATTGAAGGATTGTGAATGATTTGGTGCAAATTCAGACAAATCATCCTGACACTTATCAAATATACTTTTGTTTGAATCTACTGTAATTTTATTTTGCTCTACAAGAGCACAAAAGTTTCTAAATTGCGAAAAAGTCTTAATTTTAACATATAACTTATAACACTGCCTATGTATTGTTGTCATTTTTTGAGCAATGTCGTACAGGCAGAAAAGTTTGAATGTACAAATAATAACTTTCAAATTAGTAGGTATACATTAAAACTTATATCCACATATAATTAAACACATTGGTTTATACTTATTAATACGTTCTAGTAGTTATATGACATGATCAATTATTTTTAAAAGAGATTTTCGGCTATGGGTACAAGCCTTCAGCTCTTCATTTTATCCCATTTAAGAAGTTAAAAATTTCCACAGTATATAGCGGATTTTTATAACTTCGCAATTTATTAATTTTCTATGAATTAAATGTAGCATATGCCTTAATTTCTACCAATTTTTCTCATAAATCTCATAATGTACAGATTTAACAAAATAACATAAAAAATAAAGTGTTCGTTGTTGCAATGCCGCAAAATTTTATTTTGGTAATTTACAACTGACAAATCAGCACACATAATTGACAGAATTGTACAACTGTACCAAGAGGCAATCCAATTGCATTTCAATTCTCATGTTTTCATCATACCTGTTCTATTTAAAATTCTGAAAATTGTGGGCTCCGATACATTTTCTTATATTCACCTGTTACAAGGAGGTATTTATATTACAGTGTTGTTTTAGTATATAATGTAAACTTTATAAAGAAAAACGTAATGCAAAGATTATTGAAACTATCGAACCTTTAATTTTTAAAACATATGGTACAAGGAAGTGTACATTCTAAAAAGGAACAAAATAGTTTTCTATAAAATGTTTATTTCATTAAACTATTTTAAATCCTATTTTAATTTTAGACTGCTTTAATGTAAGGTTAGAATATAAAGGTTAGACTAGTAATCTTCATCTAACTATTCAATTTTGCTTGTGTTCCAAATATAGTCACATATTTAGATTACTGTCAGTGAAAGTTTTTTAAATTTTGATTACAATTAAAATTATGTTTAATTATAATGTTAGTATAACTGCAATGGTAAAAATAACAATACTATTTTCTGCAGGTAATCCAAGATGAACACCTCAATGACAGGCAAAGAGGTTCGTCAAGCATATATTGATTTCTTTATCAGTAAGGGTCACAAATATGTTCACTCCTCTTCAACTATACCACTTGATGATCCCACTCTTCTTTTTGCAAATGCTGGAATGAATCAATTTAAACCAATTTTCTTAGGTTCTGTAGACCCAAATTCTGATATGGCTAACTATGTGAGAGTGGTAAATACCCAAAAATGCATAAGAGCAGGTGGAAAACATAATGACCTTGATGATGTCGGAAAAGATGTTTACCACCATACATTCTTTGAGATGATGGGTAATTGGTCATTTGGGGATTACTTTAAAAAAGAAATATGCTCTTGGGCTTGGGAACTCCTTACTGATGTTTTAAAGTTGCCTGGAGATAGATTGTATGTCACTTACTTTGGAGGGGATGAGGCTTCAGGATTAAAACCAGATTTGGAATGCAAAGATATTTGGCTGAGTCTTGGTCTTTCTGAATCTCATATCATACCTGGAAGCATGAAAGACAACTTTTGGGAAATGGGTGAGACTGGACCCTGTGGGCCATGTTCAGAGTTGCATTATGACAGAATTGGAGGCAGAGAAGCGGCTCATCTTGTTAATATGGATGATCCAGATGTGCTTGAGGTTTGGAATTTGGTGTTTATTCAATTTAATAGAGAAAAAAATGGTGAATTAAAATCACTACCAAAAAAACATATAGATTGTGGTCTTGGTCTGGAAAGATTAGTGTCAGTTATACAAGATAAGAGAGCCAATTATGATACTGATTTATTTATGCCGTTATTCAAGGCTATTGAGAATGGCACTAAAATTAGGCCATATTCTGGTAAAGTAGCAGAAGAAGACACAGATGGAATTGACATGGCTTACAGAGTACTAGCAGATCATGCAAGAACACTAACTATTGCCTTGTCTGATGGGGGACATCCTGACAATACAGGTAGAGGATATGTTTTACGACGAATTTTGAGGAGAGCTGTTCGTTATGCATCTGAGAAATTGAATGCTAAACCAGGTTTCTTTGCAACCTTAGTCAATACTGTTGTAGAAGTGTTAGGTGATGTATTCCCTGAAATAAGAAAGAATCCAGAAGCTGTTATGCAGATTATTAATGAAGAAGAATTACAATTTTTAAAAACTCTTAATCGTGGAAGAAATTTACTTAACAGAACAATCGAGAAGCTCAATGATTCCAAAGTGGTGCCTGGTGATGTAGCTTGGAGAATGTATGATACATATGGCTTTCCTATTGATTTAACTTGTTTGATGTGTGAAGAAAAAGGCCTAACAATAGATATGGATGCTTACGAAGAAGCTAAAAAGGAATCTCAACTATCTTCCCAAGGAAAATCAGCTGGACAAGAAGATTTATTTGCTTTGGATATACATGCTATAAGTTATCTTCAAGATAATGGATTGCCAACAACAGATGACTCACCAAAATATAACTACATTCCTTCTACTACTGAAGCAGAAGCTTCATATGAATTTAAACCTTGTACTAGCACTGTAGTAGCTTTGAGAAAGAATAAACAGTTTGTAAATGAAGTTGTATCTGGTGATGAATGTGGCGTATTACTAGATCGTACTAATTTCTATGCAGAACAAGGAGGTCAAATTTATGATGAGGGTTATATGGTGAAGGTAGATGATGACAGTGTTGAATTTTCGGTAAAAAATGTCCAGGTTAAAGGAGGTTATGTCCTACACATTGGAAAAGTAGAAGGTATATTAAAAGTTGGTGATACATTATCCCTTAAAATAGACACAGAACGTAGAAGACTGATTATGAATAACCATACAGGAACTCATGTATTGAACAATGTTCTTAGGAAGGTGCTTGGTAATGATGCTGATCAACGTGGATCTCTTGTAATGCCAGACCGTCTCAGATTTGATTTTACTAATAAAGGTCCTATGACAGTGAAGCAGATAAAAGAAGCAGAAGATCAAATAAAAAGTATAATTAATGATAACAAACAGGTATATGCTAGATACACTAAATTGAGTGAGGCTAAAAAAATCAACGGCTTGAGGGCTATGTTTGATGAGCAATATCCAGATCCAGTCAGGGTTGTGTCTGTTGGAATTCCTATAGAAGATTTGGAAAGTAATCCTGATAGTCCAAATGGCTTTGAAACCTCTGTTGAATTTTGTGGTGGCTCCCATTTACATCAAACTGGACATATTGGTGGCTACGTTATAGTAAGTGAAGAAGGAATTGCCAAAGGCATTCGTAGAATTGTAGCTCTAACTGGGCCAGAAGCGTTGAAAGCTATAAATAAAATGAGTATTTTGGAAAATGAAGTTAATGATATAACTAACCAGGTACAAGAACAGGACAGAAAGGGAGAGCAAATTAATCAAAAGGAAGCAGTCAAACAAATTGTAGAGCTTACGAATGAAATATCGCAAGCTCAAATATCATATTGGAAAAAGGAGGAATTGAGAACAACGTTAAAGAACTTGAAAAAACAACTCGATGATAAAGAAAGAGCTAGTAAAGCGGCCACCATTAATCTTGTTACTGAAAAAGCGAAAGAAATGTGCTTAAATGAAAAGTCTTCAGTGATTGTATCAGAATTGAAGGCATATGGGAACACTAAGGCTATAGATGGCGCACTTAAGCAAGTTAAGCAGCTTTTACCCAATTCTGCCGCTATGTTCTTCTCAGTTGACGACGATACCAATAAGATATTTTGTTTGGCTACTGTTCCAAAAATCTTAGTTGAGAAAGGATTGCTTGCATCAGAATGGGTGCAGTTAGTTGTGGCAATGATGAATGGAAAAGGTGGAGGTAAGGCTGAATCTGCTCAGGCGTCAGGAACTAATGTCTCTTGCCTTAACGACGCAATCAAAGCAGCTCGCGATTTCGCTACATCCAAATTAGCGGAGGCTTAGTTACGTATCTATATTAAATTGTTTTATGATTTAAAATAAATACTTATTAGTTACATATTTATATTCAATAGTATTTAAGTTTTTTTTATCCTTCAATAAATTATTAAACCGATTGCTGAAGTTTTATTTTCTAGTTGAAACTACCACCCCAATTAGCTATTGCTTTATTAAATGACTAGCTGACTCGGCAAACATGGTTTTGCCATAAGAATCAATCGAATATTTTTTATTTCACTTTGAAAATTCAATGATTAAGAAGGTTTTTATTTTTTCGAGTTAATATATATATCATGTTACTTACAAATAATTTTCTATTGAAGAGAGAAATTTCAAGATCAGTTTAGTAGAACCAGAGAATTTCTCCTACAAACACCAATTTTATCTCTTTATATCAGTATAGATTGTAATCTACACCCCTGTCAAAATACAACAGCTTTAATAGATAATTTTCAACAAAAATAATTAATTGCAGATTAAGTCTTCTTTCAAGTATTATTCCTTTTAAAGAGATGCAATGAGAGAAATATACGAAATTGTTTTTCGTCATTTTATTGAACGTTATAGAAGAACTTGAAATACAGTTCAAACAAAATAAATCTTAATATACAACTGATAATACACTAGTGATATCTACACGATAATTATAAAATAACCATTAAAACAAAATATTTCATATATCATTTGGTTGATCACTCGACGGCACCAAATTCATTGGTATAAATGCCTCTTTCGGAGGAATGGTGCAATTAATTTATTGTGAAATAATAATTTATATTAAATACATTTACTAACACTATTAGCGAACGATCACTCTTGCCCGAAGCCTTCCGTCTCTTCAATTGCAAAGTTCAACTTTTCACACAGCTGCTCGTAGCTTTTGTACGGCGGCAGGTCGAGGCGGTTGAAGCACGTGTGGGAGCGAGGCAGCCACGTGTCCTTGCCGACCTGGTGGTCATCCCGATCGTTAGCTTCTTATTAGGCTATAGCGGGCAACTATACTACTATAAGACTATAAGATACCCTCACTCTATTTCATATACATTTACCACGTGTCCTTTCATTTAGCACTTTTTGACCCCCGTCCCCATTGGTGACATGTAGTGAGATTTAAGAATGCTCCTCCTTCCCAATCCAACATCATGTCTATTTTTAGTACCTACAAAGTCTTAAAATTTTCTTACCTTAAAAAATATAATCTTATTTTTCGCATAGAAGTCGCGCTTATAAATGATATTCCGTGATTTTGGTTAAACTCCTCCCCCCCCTTCTATGCCTCACGTGATAAACACATAACAAGTATTTTTTAGTTGATAGAACAACATTAAATAGGTCATTAACTTCAGCTAACTCTGTTATTCGATGTATTACTTTATAGTTTCCTCTTAAAACGGTATGAATTTACTAATGGATTACTAGGGCCAATCCTTTTTTTTCCATATGTAAAATTGATAGAGTTTTGCACAGTTAACAGATAAATTGTTATTTATTCAAAAACTTTAGACCACAAGTTGAATTTTTAGCAATTTATTTGGAGGACAATTAAGACAGGGTCTAAATGACTGTAAACTTTATAAATATTGCTTTAGTACCTTTTCTATGCAGAAGCGTTGAGGTCCATTAGACCCCATGAGCTCAGCAAACCCACCGACCGGAACTCTACACGTCCCTGTCACGAACTGAAGCAGTCTCGCGCGCTTTTCGTTATCCATTTGTCGTACAAACTGAAATCGATTAAATAATTTAATAGTGTTGTATGCTTTTGGCCACATCATTTCATTACGATTATCTGAAAGTTAAAGCAGTAGATCATAGCTACAAACAATAAAGAGGGAATATAAGTTTTTTAAGGTACAGCGGACAACGGAGTAGGTGGGTCACTTATGTAAGAAAACACCGCCACCCATGGACAACCGCGCCATAATGCGCGCATTGGTTATGTTACCGGCTTTTTACGGCAGTATTTTTTAGTTTCCGATATCCACACTCACTCAGCGAAACAGTAGAAGTACCGATTCAAATACAACTACCATTTCACGCTGGGTATTCTGTGAGCATGTGGTATCACTTCCGACAAGCACTTCCGCGGTTGAAAAGCTATAGGATTTTCTTATTCATTAATATCTCACCTGCCAGAACCACGCGACCTGTTTGCTAGTGCGCGTATAGTGCCTGTAGATGGTGTTCCTCTGCCAGTCGTCAACGTCGACCTCCTGCATCCCACACAGCATCAGCTCCAGCTCGCGCTCGTCGAAGTACTTCAGCCATTCCAGAGGCACCACCTGTTCGTTAAATTCACTTATTACTAAACTTCAAACACTCAGCGTGAAACGGTACTTGCGGGGCCGTCAAGTAATAAAGTGATCTTTAATTTAGCATTTTTGAGGCCACCTTCCCTTTGGTGATATGTAGTGAGATTTAAGATTGCCCTCTCTCTCTCCCCATCGACCATCACGTGTATTTTCAGTACCTACAAAGATTCTTAAAGTTTTCCGAATATTATTTTTAAATACAATTATAAAGTACAATTAGTATCAAGCTTCATATGATTACTGGACGGTCCTGTACTGTCCAAAAATAGCTGAGAGCAAAAGATAGTAAGTTTAAAAAAGAAATACCTCATTAAACCCATCGAGGAAGGCCGACGTCTGTTTTTCAATGCCTCTCGACATTCGCCATTGTGTCACTAATTTAAGGTATTGTTCTTTGTTCGCCTTAAAACACAAAAAAACATTATTATTTTCTTTCCATACTTTCTATGATATTTTTATTGTCATTATTCTTAATGATAGCATTTATTGGTCAAAAAAATATGAATAACGCTTATTTCACTTTTTTCAACTTTAACTAACGGAAAGCGCTTGAACTCGTCCGCTATCTCCTGCTAACATTATATTGTTACTCCTTCAAGCAGAAATAATATAGCTCATGCATCAGAATAACACATATTTAATTTACATATGAATCTTATTTAATGGCACGTGTGTAATTTGGCAGAAATATATATGTTTGATATATATTTTGGCCAGGCGAGTTTCTTAAGATTGTCGCAACCGTAAGAGAGCCATGCTGAAGCATAAGATAACGAACTAATTGGGCAGGCTCGTCCGAAGTGATACCAGGTGCTCACAGAATACTCAGGATGACATTGTAGTTGACATAGTATTTGAAACGGCACTTCTTCTATATTTCGCTCAGTGAGTGAGGATATCGGAGGCCCAAAAAAATGCCGCTTAAGCGGTGCAAAAAGCCGGAAACACAACCAATACGCAGACTATGGCAAGTTTGGTAATGGGCGGCCGTATTCTCTTATCATATAGCGGACTCACCTGTTCCGTTGTCTATACCATAAAAAAAGACGGACGCGGTAGATGGCGAACCAGGCAGTGACGTCTGCCGGGTCCAGTAGTATTGAACAGCGTGGCTCACCTCGGTAACTCTCTCTTTATCGCCGCCCGGCTCCAGCTCGTGATGTATGACCTGGCCGAGGACTTCGAAGTCCACGCTGAACCACATCTCCAGCCCACACTCGTCAATGTCGTTGTCCTTAATCCAAACGAGGGAGTTGTAGAACTCGGGGTCAATGGACTCAATGTCCTTCATGGTGAGCTTCTTGTTCAGCATCCGCTTGTAGAAGGGCATCGTGAATCCCGAGTAGATGAAGCGGCCGTGGTAGAGCGCCATCGCAATGAACCGCCCGATGAACTTGAAGTAGAGCAAGTGGTCGGGGTTGACGTGGCTCGCCGGGTTTATCTGCAGGCTGTAGTTGTTCTTGTTGGCGTACTCGAAGAGGCAGTACATGGGGTTGAGCACCTCGTGCGACAGAAGGAAGAACCACTCGCGACTCACGCCGCCGTAGTCGAGGCCCTCCTCGCCGCGGAATATTATGTACAGGCGGCGTCGCAGCTCGTACGCCGGTAGCCTCATTATCTGGAAAGTTAAATTTACCAGCCATTATTTAAATCGCTGCCGACATAGTGCCTGCTTGCACGCGTCAGGACCCAGTCGCAACGGTTCCAATGGAAAGGGCATTGGACATTGGCGCATCATTTCATTTGCGAGCCCAAGTGGCTTTGTCCTGATATAAGAGTAGTTTTCCGTCATGGAGCGTCGTAATCACGTGAGACTGCTATATCTATACCTGTTTACTTTCTTTATTTTATTTATCAAAACAAACGACATAGTAAATTACAAAATTAACAATTGCTTTTTTATGACCCATTCTGAACCTTCGTAATCAAAGCATATATGTATGTATTATAACATAACATATTATCATATTGATTACATTCGTACTCGGAGTGACTTGTACGAAGTTGTTATTGCTGCGTATCTCTATAAAACAGGATCGCTACCCATGTACATACCTACCTGCATTAGCGAAAAACTCGGGTTAGTGAGAAATCTCTATAAACGAGAATGAATGCTCCCTTATCAAAGTTTGACTGTGATATTTGTGACGATATGACGCTTTCCAGTAATTGGTGTCGTCATTGAATGGAGCATTGCAACATGAAATCTCTTATTACATGCACAAATATATATAACATGGACACAAAAACATAGATCAACGTTCAATTGAGTCTGCGCCCGAAATTTGTCAAAAATTGCAACACAAGAAAATTATTCGTGAAACGTTCGTGTGTACAGTCGACTGAAGTATCGGCCGGTTACCTGATGATAGGAGTCCTCAAAGAGGGTCTGCCTGGAGAGCGTGATTTTGATGTGGCTGGGCAGCGCGTTGCTCTGGCATAGGTAGCGGAACTGGCTCAGCTTCCAGCGGAACGAGCGCTCGTAAGCTCGCGGCACGCCGTATGCGCCCTTCAACGGTTACATTTTTTAATACAATCGCACAAGAACTACTCCTACGATACATACAGTTAGTGTTGTCCAAATTCAGTGGTTGTCTTTCATTTGTGCAAGTGAGTCTCGTAGCTAATTGATTTAATAGGTCTATCACGAAGCGAGAGGTATCGGGTTCGAATTCCGGTCCGGACAATTATAATTTAATTTATAATTTATTCGGTCTTTGAAAGGGCAAGACAGTGTCTGGGCGAGTGTCTTAATACTGTTACACCTATGGAAGAGCCATACTGAAGTACATGCGGACGCATTAAATGGGCCGACTCGTCCGAAGTGATATCACGGGCTCACAGAATAGTCAACGTGCAACGCTACTTGTACTGAGTTTCGCTGAGTGAGTGAGGATATCGAAGGCCCTCAAAAATGACGCTTAAGTAGCGTAAAAAGCCGACAACACAACCAATGCGCGAACTGTGGCGCTGTTGTCCATGAGCGGCGGTGTTCTGTTACTATATAGGAGACGAACCTGTTCCGTTGTTCGCGATACCACAAAAAATATTGAAGCAATCTAAGAAGAATGTGGACGCACTTTTTTTATACTGAACGAAATCAAACCTGAGGGCCCTTGGGCGCGCCAGGCCTCGGATCTTGGAAGGTAGTGGTCCTGGTATTGTGGTCGACAAAGTACCGCGTCCCTTCTTCGGTGAACCTGATCTCCCATCCCGCTGGTAAGGCCTCTTCAAGGGCACTTATTTCTTGACCCTGAAAATACATTATAACTCTTAGACAATCATGAAGCTGAACGCACGATTCGAACCTAAGACAAGGCACAATAGCTGTGATCTTTAGCAGCGTTTGCATCTTCATTAAAATTCATCAAGAATTCTCAGATATGCTTATAATTAATTAATTTAAAGAGTTAGTCATATATAAATGCAATTAGCAAATAAAGTTACAATAAAAGTTAATTTAAGTAGATATATATTGTCCGATTCTTACATCTACTTGAAATGCACACAAGTTGTTGTAAGATAAAAAAAAAGTTATTTTAAGAGTGTAGCTAAATTGTTTTATAAGTCTGCCACAAAGCGAGAGGTATCGGTTTCCAATCCCGGTCCCATAAAAAAAAATTAAATTATAATTTATTTAGCCTTTGGAAGTGCTTGACAGTCGCCGGGCAAGTGTCTTAACACTGTCGCATCCGTGGGAGAGCCGTGCTGATGCACATTTGGGCCGGCTCGTCCGAAGTGATACCACGGGCTCACAGAATACTCAACGTGATACTTGTACTGCTTCGCTGACCGAGTGAGGTTATCTGAGGCCCTTGAAATTATGGCGATAAAGCGGCGCTATTCTCTTAACATAAAGGAGACCCACCTGCAACCGTTTTCCCCTATAGCATAAAAATAGTCTGTGTTCGTTGCGTTGTCCGTACCTGCGTCCGCGGGTCCTCCCATTGCGTGGTACGATTTCTGTGGTTGACGAAGTAAACTCGCCCGTCCGGTTGGACACGCCTCTCCCAGCCCGCGGGAAGAGCGCCGAGCGCATCGTCCGTGCCCTGGCTGGTGCTGGTAGCCCCGCCCACGTTCGAGCTCTCGCTAACGCCTGCGCTTGACACCGTGCTGTTACCTATACATTAGAGCGATCAATTATTATACTGCCTGGGCCGAACACAACGCGATAACTCGAAGTTTCGCGTTATTCCGATGTGGGTAAACAAGTATTCACCGCAATGGGGCCGCGTAATTCACGCGAAATGCTGGCCTTCCAACCCGCGTTAAGCTTTAAGGGCTGTATACCCGAAAAGCGAGTTAACCATTCAAAAAAATGTATCACGTTGTGTGCAATTGTATACATTTTTAGTTCAACAATCACATACATAGGTGTCAATTTCAAGCTTTCCTGACGAAATTATATGTTACATGAGTTGGGGGGAGGGCTTTTATAACAATGGGTTACGTAATATATATAATAAAAAATATAGTGAATTTAAAGAAAACTTTTGGGTAGAAATAGTCACTTGTTTGTAACTTAACGTTTAGGTAGAGAGAGGGGAAGGTATCTCCATCAAAATGCTACAGCGCGTTACTTGGGGAAAATTGTATTTACTCGACAAACACTTTGAAAATACAAATCAACTCGTAAATTGTCGCTAAGTGATTGTAATATTTATAATTAAATTTTAAGAATAGTTTTCTCTGTATGATATTGAAAAAATATATTATTAAAAATCAAAGACGATTACTAGATGTATAACAATATAATCTGTGTTCATCTGACTGGTACATAAGTAATTCAATGTTGTTTGATCAGGATTTAAATATACAAAACTAATAATTTTAATGTGAAAAATGATTGCAGAGAAGGAGGAAAATTTGTACGGAAAAAATTAATCAAATGTCACAGGCAAACATAATTACAATGTGTAAAATTCCAATTGTTTATGTGTCGGTAAACAAATTATTTCACACAACGCGAAACATAAATATTTACAAGTTCTTGATAACTTATGCAACTGCAAAACACGTCAACATTGTAATAATCAGACAAATTAAATATTTAAAAAAATTGTATTTCAAGCATCTCGAATTCTATTACATATTTTTTCCATTCAATCTTAGTAAGTGATTACATCACAAGTGAACCAAACATATTGTTTTAAGAGAAACCGCTATATATTCGTATAAGGGTTGCTACACACCTGTCGTTTCCTGTTCGTGGTCCTGGTTGGGCGGATGGGGCGGGTGAGGGTGCGGGTACAGGAACCGCTGGTTGCCCTGCGCCACCACGTGCCTCCTCTCGCCGCGCCAGTGCTGGAAGCGCGCCAGCCGCTCCGTGTCCGGACGCTGCCAGGTGGTCGTCCGTGTGTTGTGGTCGACGTAGTAGACCCGGCCGCGACTGTCCCGCCGCACCTCCCAGCCGGCGGGCAGCGGCTGCGGACGCTCCCACGAAGTCGACCGAGTATTATGGTCCACGTAATATCTGGGTCACGGTAAACGAAAACGTATTGCAATAACAAATTAAAATATTAAAACAATTCGATAAGTTGTATATTGAAGATAAAAATACAGCTCGACACAATCACCTAATACGAGATACTCTATTACAAACATTGTGAAAACCATAGTTGAAAAATTCAAAACCGAAGGAATGCAATCATTTTCTTTATAGTTAATCAGATGCCCGTGCTCGACGAATCTATTTAATTTCCTCAGAATCGAACTCGACATTTTCGTAACGTACTTTGCGTGCGTTCCACTAAGCGCGCAGGGCGATCACCATTTTTGTCGTTACACTTGCTTCTGTTTTCTGGTTTAGTGTTATATATTCGAGCAGAATGCGTTATGGTGTGTTTTGAAGGTCATTTGACATGCCATCCGTGACAAATAGGTAGAATAATTATAAGCGAACTTTTAATAAAGAAATCTACATTTTAATTTTGAGTTTACATACAAACACGCTTCCACAGCAATATCTCTATCAGAATCGTATAAAATAATTTTTATCGTCGCCATTTTCGAGTTTGATGTGACAAATTTCAAATGCCGCACTAATTGGGCCGGCTCGTCCGAAGTGATACCACGGGCTCACAGATTACTCAGCGTGAAACGGTAACAAGGGAATAGTAGGCTATAGTAAAAAAGAGAAACCAGTATACGAAGTTTCTGAAGAAGAAATAGTATAGCGTGAAACGGAGTAAGCAGATTTCCTTTATATGCTGTTTGGTTGTGTTGCCAGCTTTTTAGGCCGCGAAAGCGATATAAACGCACCTAATATCCTCACTCATACATCGAAACAATACAAGTATTGTTTCACGCTGATATTCTGTGAGCCTGTCGTATAATTTCCAACGAGCCGGCACAAGTAGTGCGTCAGCAATGCTTGAGCATGGCTCTCTCACGGGTGCAAACGCGTTAAGACACTCGCCCTACCACTGTCAAGCCCTTCCATAGATCGATCTGGGTGTATGCATCAATTGCTCGATAGTAGAAGCTTTTTCTACGAATTGTGATAAAACTAAACAACACTTTAAAACATTGTATTTCAAAGAGCAAACGTACGTAATTTCCTTTCGCGTGAAACAATGGTCAATGAATTATTAACACTTTAGTTTCATCATGGAAAAATATCATCATACATTAAGTTAATTTAATAATTCCCTTTTAAATAATAAAAATAATACAAATATAGTGGGATCTCGATAACTCGAATGTCAAGGGAAATGCTAAAAAATTTGAGATAATGTTAACAAGAATTTCGAGATACATAGCATTTATTTGCTAAAACTATGACTTATAAAGGTGCGGTTTATAAGAATATTTTTCGGCTTGTGGAATTAAAGTTAAACAACGATTCGACTTAGAGTTATTGCTATGATTTCGGAGAAGGCCAAGTAAGACTCGGCGACTTACGGAGTCTCGCTTTTGAATATCGAGTTACAGAGATTAAATATTCTTAACAACGCCTCGTAGGGGAATACATACCGCGTATTTAGAGCCTCAGCGGAAGGGAATATTATTTTTTCGACTCAACGACGTTCGAGCTAATGAGATTACACTGTAAACAAGTTTTGCGGTTATACGACTCGTGTTTGCTATATTAATTATCCTTGTACTCTATCAATATAGCTCACAGAACGTAGATCGGATGTATATTTACTTTCTGCCATAGACGTCATGTCGCATCTCCCATCCTGGAGGTAAGGGGTCTTCTGGCGTGCTACTGCTGGTGGTCGACGGCGCTGGCGCTTGAGGTCCGGGCAGGGCGGGCAGTGATGGAGGCTGTGTATACGCCGGCTCCGACTCGTGCGACGGCCCTGCCCCGTCTACGTTCGCAGAGGTCGCCGCCCCATTACTGTGGGGCGGAGGGCCCGGTGGTGGCTGAAATGTATAGCGCTGTTATTTACCCTAATCGCTGTACCCAACAGTTTCAACTACAACTTTGTTTAACACAGAAAGACTGCATTCAGCATTTCACTTGATAAACTTGCTCGTAGATAATCAACAAGATAGCTTTTATTTATATATTAAACTACATATTTACAGTTTGGTAACGAGTCTGGAATTTTTTTTCCTTTATTAAATAAATTGAATGAGTTCCAATCTTATATAAAATCTGAGAAGAATATTCCAGAACAGTGTAAGCTAATCTTTATGAATCAACGTCATTAAATAATTTTGACTTTCTGATTATTTGTAAAATAATAATAAACTTCATCCAACAAAGTATCGAGCTTTCGCTTGTTAAAAGACGTTCAATTATAATATCAGATGTTTTATGAACGGCGAAGCCTGTCCTAGAACTTCTATAATTGCAGAGTTATTTCCTTTTTAAAACAAATGAGTTTATTTTTAGCAATTAACATACGAGAACTATCATTAAGTCAATTGAAATCTTATATTAAGAATGAGATAATAATAACGTTTTGAATTTGAACGTTAACATTATCTAGTTTCTGATATTTATGTACAAAAGATTGTAAGCACATAACGTATGGAATCCCAGCTCAATTTCTAGACTGTTTTTTTCAATCCTGGATGACACAATATTCTATAACTTAATTTTGAAGTTATAACTTAGTATATATAATAATAAAATAAAGATATTTTACATTGAGTTAAATAAAATAGTAAGTTAAAGTGGCGATTGGCCACACCGCTCGACCACCCGACTACCGATGAAGAAGAAAGGTTCTCGAGTGGCGACGGCGCACAGAGTGGGACATCCCGCTACGCGACGGAAAAACGTTCTCATAAAGATTGAGGGCAACCACTAATCCAGATCGCAATAGGTGAGCGTGTTTAGGGGAGGCCTAGGTCTAGCAGTCGACTTTAAGAGGATGATGATGATAAAAATAAAGTACTTATACTCACTCTTAAATTTGGAGGCAGCGTCATTACGCGTATCGTATCTCGTGCTCTATTCCTCGCTCGTACCCCATCGTTTAGTGGACTTCTGGCATTCAATTGTTCTCCGTATAATTCGTGAGATTGGCCCAACATTGCTGGGTCCACACTCAAACCATCAAGAAGTAACACCAATTGAGCAGATTTGACTTCTGTGTTTAAGTTAAAATTATCTTGTGATACAATTTTCATTAAATCTGGGAAACAAGATTCTCTATGAGTCTTTAATTAAATTGTTAAATTAATTTGGGGGAGGCCTATGTCCAGCAGTGGACTTGAATAGGCTAATGATGAATTAAATTGTATAAATGTATAATTATTTATATAAACAGTAGAAATTAAACTAAATTTATGTGATAATTGCCAAAAACAAACAGAAAATGTATAATTTTTTTGAATCTTTATTTATAATTACTATAATATATAATCTAATCTCAATCTTACCTTCTTATCTTAACCTTACATATTAATTGGTTATATATTTTCACAAGCTGTGCCAATTAAATTTAAAATATTTAAGCATTGAAGTTTAAAAAACATATTCAAGGATAATCCTACAACTGAAGTCTATAGAAATATAATAAACTAAAACAAACCTATTGTCATCTCCACATTCTTAATTTCTCCATTAAAATATAGAAGAACTTTTAAGAAATTCACTCTTTTTTCACCAAGAATATTATCCTTTCTGAAACTATGATGATCTGCCAGACGAAACGTAACTATTGATATAGGTTTTACAAGCACAGTGAACTCTTCTTTCCATTTTGGATGTAGAGTATTTTTAATAACTTCAGTCTTTCTTGTAATATTATCATCTATGATGACTTGTAGATAAGGATTTGGTTTGAATAGGCCAGTGCTTCTTATACTCGCAGATTCAACTGAAAAGAAAACAATGTATAAAGAAATATATAATATAAAAACTATATGCACTTCATAAAGGTACAATTATTTCAACTTTAATAAAAGTTTCCTAGTTTTCTGAACGTCAACATTTGCTTACCAGTTCTGTTCTGTCCTGAGTAAGTGATAAAACAGTTAGTTTGTTTAATATCTTACCATTTAACAATTCAATGATGATTTAGTCAATATTGATTTATATATATATTAGTACCTGTCAAATTTAACTGGTGATATGTAGCGAGAGAAATAGAGGTTGCAAGTGGCTGACTGTTTTCTGACATAGTGAAGGGATTATTTCTTACTATCCTATATAGTCCACATTTTAGGATGAATAAAATTCCTGTAATTTCAACAATTTGTTAAAGCTATTAAATATTATTCACATGCAAGTGCATAATTATGATTTGTATAGACTTATCAAGGTTATATATATATGTATGATCATTTAAATATAATGCTTACATCTTATCAGCTTAAATATATACAGTAATATACTTGAAGAAAAACATATTATACCCTACTCCTACAACAACTACTTTATTAAAAGATATATTATCTTTAAAAGCATTCATTTAAGACACTGTAAGATTCTAATAAAATAATATTTATAGTTTCCATTCATGTTATCATTAGCTTTTAAGATATCTTATTTTATTATCATTATGTAGGAATGTAGGACGTAAAAAAATATAAAGTAAATCGATAATTAATACGAAGTATTACAAGGAAATTATTATTATAGTAGTACAATCTATAGTATACTATAGTAGTTCAGAATATAAGATCATATCCCTAATAAAAGTAGGTAAACGAATGTCTTACCAAGAAGAAATGACGATTGCAGAAAATGTTTTAGATTAGGTCATTATCGTTCTCCCTTATCAAATTGTCTGAAAGGAAATGAACATCGAACAATATCGTGACCACCGTACAAACTTAAATATTATTGTTAAACAGTCTTCTCTCTACATTTCATTAAAATTCGTTAAATTCTCGGTAGCTCATCACATATATTTTTGTAAAATTTAATATTTTACCAATAGTAAACAAAAAATAATTCTAAATTAATAAATTAATCACAGGTAGACCTTCACCATAGGGCTGAAATTCACCATAGACTACTAAGAAAAAGTTTTAATTCATCAAGGATTTTGAAAGTATCAAGATGTTTGACATTTTCACATGACAATACTCTAGAGTATGAGGTAAAAGGAAATTTCTCATAAGGTTATCATTAAACAGTTTAAATTGTTCATTTATGGATCGAAGAAATCGTAACATTTTATTGAGTGTACCGTGTTTTTTTCATCGAACTTATTACTATAAGTTGATACTTGCATTGAATTATTGTATATTATATTATTGTCTGAGGCATGTAAATGGTCTGTTTTAGTATTGTCAGCTGTTGAATGTGAATTGTCATTTATCATCTATTGTCTATATATTGATCATACACATTTGCTTGTTTTGCAAGTTTCTTTACTAATCATGTCAACAATTCAATGAAATTTTCTTCATACTCAATTATGTGTTAGGAATTTCTTATCCAAAACACGGATTCAAACTTAGTTTAACAACCTTAACAAGGTAAAGTAATTATTCAACATATGAACTACCAGAACAGCTTTATTGTTTATATAGTTATTATTGTTTTATCTGAAATTCTTTTCATGGCATTGACGAATGTTGCAAGGACTTTTCACTGTTACAAAATTAATTTTAAAATAAACTGGTGAACGCACCAGTTCGGGCTCAGTTTGCATGTTCTTCTGTAAGCACATAACAAAACAACGTTCATTTTTGATATACTGTAAATCTGTTTCTTTCTTATTTACCTTTATTATTAAAAACTAATGGGAATAAAGATTATGTGTACATAAGTAATATAGATTATATAGATCTCCAGTATATATTAGACAAATTTATGAGATTATTTTTAATAAAGTTTGTATTCACAGCTGCCAAACTTTCAATGAGTCCTGTAGAGAGTGTACCGATTGCGGTGTTGAATCATGTGGATGAATATGTTGAATTATTGTATGATGATATTCCTGAAAAAATTAAAGGATCTGCTTTAATATTACAACTAGCTAGAAATCCAGAAAACTTAGTGGATTTGGCTAGAAATGGTAACAAATTTTAAAATTACCAATTAGTTACATAATACTAATTAATTCATTCACCATTCGCATTTCTATTTGAGTATACAAAATACATTTTTGTCTATCACATAGACCTTGCTAGTTTAGTTACATTATCTCTGAATAATACTAACTTTTATTTTGTTTTTTAGAAGCCTTACTAAGCGCTCTATCACGAGTATTAAGAGAGGAATGGAAAAGGAGCATTGAGCTGAGTACAAATATTGTCTATACTTTTTTTTGCTTCTCAACATATGTTGAATTTCATGCTGTTATTATTCAGTACAAGATTGGATCATTGTGCATGGATGTAATTGATTATGAACTGAAAAGATTTGATCAATGGAAAGAAAAAGTGGAGGGTAAAAAGACAGCACTTACCCCGGATAAGGTAATGCATTTTATTAGATGCAGATAGAAGATGAGCAGCAGTTTTATTTTATTTATTATTGTTGTTGTAAAATGATAAATCTAGAATTTAATGTATATTAAATATATCGGCACAAGCAGTAATAATGACGAGTCACGCGCACCTGCGTTCGGGCTGTGACTCGCTGTGTGCCCAGTAAAAACGATAACTAACGCGCACCTAAGTGGAATCTGCACATGCAACGAGTACTATAAATGCTCCTTGAATGGCTTCAAATTATTGTGATAGTAGATGCTTATGATATTTATATCAATTTTCTTGTTTTTCAGAGTGAATTACCAAAGAGCCGTATACCTGAACCAAAGCGACGACCAAAGTCAGGAACATGGGCAGTGGCAGATGTAAACCTTCAGAAGTCAAGAACTTTAGTATCAAGTTACCATGAAGACCTGTGTAATGCAACTGATGATGTTTTATCCAAAAATGATGAGGAACAGTTGAAAAGAAAACTCAAAGCCTTGTCTAAAAGACAAGAGCAGCTACTACGTGTTGCTTTCTATATGCTTTTAAATATAGCAGATAATGTTAAGGTTGAAGAAAAGATGCATAAGAAGGACATAGTTGGCTTACTCATTGGGGCCATGGAACGTCATTCGAACATTGACTTGTTGATTTTGATTGTATCATTCCTACAGAAACTTTCAATTTTCATAGAAAATAAGAATTCAATGGCTAATAAAGCAGTAATAGATAAACTAGCACCACTTTTGGACTCGCCCAATGCTGATCTTGTCAATGTCACATTAAAGTTATTGTTTAATCTGACCTTTGATACAAAGCTACGGAACAAAATGATTAAGCTAAACATGTTGCCCAAGTTTATTCAATTCACAAGTAAGTGTATTTCTCATAACTGTATATAAGTTTTGATGGAAATGCGTGATTTTTAATATTTCATTGAATATGTTATTGAATTTTATATCCATTCTTTAGTTGATTCTATAAACTGTACATAAAACTCAAAAATCTAAACAATTGCAGGTCAATGGTGACCTTTTATCAGTTCTTAATTAAATTTTGTGATATCGATATTTCCAGGCGACGATAAGCAAATAGGCCTCGCAATGAAGATCTTGTACCACCTCAGTATGGATGACCGCGTGAAAGTCATGTTCACACAGTCGGATTGCGTTAAGCTGGTAATTATTTTTTAAGGCAACGGAGTAGGCGAATCTCCTCTGTTGTAACTGATTACCACCACTCATGGACAACCGCGCCACGATTCAGTTTCTGACAGCTAATTTACACCTTTTGAGCAGTATAATTTCAAGGACATTCGATAGCCTCACTTACTCAGTGAAACACAATACACGTATTGTGTGAGCCCATGGACTACATCGGACAAGGCGGCTAAATTTGTGCCTCATATTAAGATTCAGTTTAACTCTCCCACGGATAATACAGTGTTAAGACTTTTGCTTAGCCACTGTCAATCCCTAGCTTTGGAAGAAATTTGGAATGACATAAATTATAATTATTTTGTTATTCGGACTGGAAATGGAAACCGATATCTCTCGCTTCGTGGTTTGCTTATAAGACCACTTAGCTACGAGGCTCTCAAAAGAAGCATGTGTCTATATTGAAATACAACGAAATTAAATATTTTTATTAGACATAAATTCCAAAATGCAGCTCGTTGAACGTCAAAATCAATATAGCGCTGTTTCCAAGTTGAGCCCATTAAGAAGAATTGGCGAAATAAACTTGGTGGATTAACTATAGTGGATATAATTTTATGTTATAATTATTAATTAATTAATTTTTAATCAGTTGACAGACATGCTACTGCTAAACGTGAATAGCGATACAAGCGGCGATGGCCCGGGCAGCACGGATGTGCTGTTGGCCCTTTGCGTGAACTTGGCCTGGAACGAGCGCGCCGCCAAGCAGATGGCCTCTGAGGGGAGACTGCGGGAACTCCTCGCGCGGGCGTTCAGACACCGCAACGCGATGCTCATGAAGCTCGTAAGGAACCTGTCGCATCATGCAACCAATAAGCCTCTTTTTGTTGTAAGTTTAACTCGGATTTCAAATGTTGATATTGCTTATAACGCTTGAAATCGATTTATCGTGATATGTGCGGCCTAGTTATTACTGTAAGACCGACTGTTCTGCACGGAGGGCGCTATAAAGTGGTGCTGCATCGCTTTTAACTAGCAATAGTCATAAGTAGAATATAGCACTAGTTGGTAAATGAGTAAAGTTTGTTTTCCACGTGTCAGGAGTTCGTCGGTGACGTGTCGGGCGCGGTGGCGGGCGGCGAGGCGCCCGAGGACTTCGCGGTGGAGTGTTTGGGCGCTCTCAGTAACATCCTCAATCCGAACAACAACATAGACTTGTACGCCGTCGTCGAGAGATACAAACTGATCCCCTATATCATGAAAGCGTTGGATCCAGGTGAGGTTTTTTGTTAGAATTCTAATGGACCCGGTAGACGTTTTGCCAGATACGCAACCTACCGGGTCCAATTTTGAAGTTTCAGTAATTCATGCGCCAAGTAAAACCGTAAAACATTACTCTCCACTCTTGAATTATCGTTCTCCTTCTTTACTCCTTCTTTCTTCCTTCAGTCTTTTTTGAAATATAAATACTGTAACACGACTTTCTTTTAAATATATAGATGGTTGAACTATTTATTGTTATTTGTGTCACTGCGGCATTTGCCGATCTCTCATCTCAGTAAATTTTGCCAATCAGGCTACATTTATAGAGCTGGTAATTTTTTAAAAAAGAAAAGGATAAAGAGAGGTAAACAAGTAGAAGGCTCACACAGGATAAGCGGTCGTCCAAGGAAATCCAAGCTCTTGCTACGCTTGCGCTTGGATAGGTACGCTCTCTTTTTCGAGGCCGTTTGATGTGTGGTTGCTATTATTTTCAGGTGAGAAGTTTGACGATGAAATTGTATTAGGGAGTGTGGTGCTAGCGGGCGCAGTTTGTGTGGATGAAAGATGCGCAAGTGCACTGGCTGACGCAGGTGGGGGTCATGCGCTCGTGACCGCCTTGCGACACAGACAGGTATATTACGTACGCTTTTGTTAATAACTTGTATGAAAAACATATAATTACTTGAATCTATAATCTGCAAACTTCATAGTTTGTTGATGGGTCCAGTTGTCTTGAATAAAAAATCCATTGTTAGCAACATAAAAAAATGAATTGTATCACTCAAAAGAAGAAAAATAAATAAATATGATACTTATTAGATATAGTAAAACATTCAACGAGTCCAGGCAGCTTATAGATAAAAAAATATTTTGTATATCTGTTATTATTTCACTCTCAAGCACTTTTAATTTTAAAAAAAGCTCAAATAAAAAAAAAGAATAGGTATATTGAATTTTTTATATCTACTATTTAAATCTTTAATCGTTTCTGGATTTAGGCGGACGACGAGCACGTGCTTCAAACGGTGTACGCGTTCCGACAGATGTTGTCGCACCCTCGAGCCGCCGAGCATCTTGTCACCGCTACCGGTGAGCAACTAAGAGATTCCTTTCCCTTAATTAATTTAAATGTTTGTAATATGTTACAAATGAATAATATTAAGCTGTTAATGAATTAATATAAATACATTCTCTTTTCTTTTTTAATCTTCCCTATTTGTAATTACTAATCTATGTTATTAGTTCATACGTATGGCGTATACAACATTTGTATAAAAATTGAGTTGTATTTTATCATAGCTTTGTATATATACTCGTCTTTGGTTAAAATATTAGTTCATAGTTCTAAGTAGTATCTCTCTTAGAAGTTTGTTTTATATTCTTGTTTGATTATCTGTCGCTATTTATGTAAGTATCATTATAATGACACTAGCTAAACTGTGACCGCCAGTCACTGAGGCCAAAAAATAAGTCATAAAAATGAATGAATTGTTTTTTATTTCAGAAGCGCCAGCCTACCTCATCGACCTGATGCAAGACAAGAATGTCGAAATACGAAAAATGTGCGACTCCTGCCTCGATATAATATCGCAGATGCAGAACGAATGGGCGGCCAGGATAAAGGTGATTTGATCTTTTTTATTACCAATGCAAAAAATAATCTAGTTGATTAGTGGTTTTTTAAGCCTACCACGAAGCGACAGGTATCGGCTCGAATTCCGGTAAAAATAAAATTTATAATTTATTCAGTCTTTGGGAGGGGTGGACTTTGGCCGGGCGAGTATCTTGTGACCGTCGTACCCGTCGGAGAGCCATGCCAAAGCATATGCTGACTTAGTAATGGGGCGGCTCATCCGAAGCGATACCACGAATGCACAAAATAAATAGCGAGAAATGCTACTTGTATTCTTGTACTGTGTTTCACTGAGTAAGTTAGGATATCGGAGGCTCGTGAAAATGCCGATTAAGCGACGTAAAAAGCCGGAAACAATTAAAGCGCGAAATGTAGCGCGGTTGTTCATGGGCGGTGGTTTACTTATGAGTAATACCATATAGAAGAACCACCTGCTCCGTTGTTCGCTATATCTTAAAAAAGGAAGTGTATGTATCTTACAAGGCGTATATCGGTGTGCCAATGGTATCATAGCTCCTGAAATACCAGGCCCTGTTTCACAACATTCTTCATACCTTCGGGAGATTTGTTTTTATGTAATATCGTGTTTTCAGTTGGAGAGATTCCGTTGCCACAACGGGCAATGGCTCTCTGTGGTGGAAACATTGGGCGCGGAAGGCGGTTCGGGAGATGCGGCTGATGAGTTGCCGCCCTATCTATCGGCCGAATATCTCACCACTCACCGTCTCACCACTTCAGGTATATGTATAGATTATTTATTTATATTTTTTTTGTCATTGTAATTATCGTTAATGTTGAATTGTTTTGATCCGAGCAAAAATATGTTTTGACATTATATTATACAAATCAATTCGGCTTGGGCACCTTCAAAAAAGAGCATACCTATATAATTAAAAATTAAGAATAAAGCTTAGATAGGCGCCACGCACAATAGGTGCTCGACGTAATATGCCGAGTTGCGTAAAATAGCCCCTTTTCACCACATCTATCTAGAAATAGGTACACTCTTGATACGTAAAGTCCGCAACACAACCGCGGCTCAATGGGGCTAGGTGTGTCCGTGGGTGGTGGATCGCGCAACCTAGATGAGCCAGATGCTTATTTGCCTCCCTATTTTCTCACAAAAACAATATTGCTATGGCACTTCATACGCACACACACACACAGAAAAATATAATTTACGAAATAGTGAAGTTTGAGGCATTGATTAAGTGAAACCATTGGAAGTCCGATGATTGTTAGACTGTTCTGTCTCGTTTTGGCAACAACAAATGCACGTTAGGGAGAGAGTGACAGAATATTTAAGACAATTCTACAAATAAGGCAGCGTTCCTATGTATAGGTATACACTTTAATACGTTCACTCGTTTCAGACTCCCAGGCGTCGCTTAACGACGATTCAGACAGCTTCTCGGGCGAAGATTATAACAGAGCTCAAAGCAGGTGAGTCGATTCTTCTAGAAAATTACTTTCCACGTAACAAGCGAGTGACGTGTTTATAATATTTGTTCCTTGGATGTATGAACTTTGACCAAGTATTGAGTATACACTTATGAGATCTGTGGAGTCTATGGGTGATCCTGGGCGGTGTAACATTTTTATTTCTTTTTCTATGGAATAGCTGACAATGGAGCAGATGGGTCTCCTATATGGTATGAGAATTACGCCGTCGTTGAATAACCGCGCCACAGTCCATGGGCGGCGGTGTTCTCTTACCCACCTGCTCCTTTGTCGGCTATGCCATAAAAAAATATCGGGACTCAGTCAGCGAAACAGTAGGAGTACTGTTTCAAGTACAACTACCGTTTCACGCTGAGTATTCTGTGAGCTTTTTCTTCTTTGCCTCTCGACTTTACAAAAAATCCTATCCGATACTAAAATGTTGTCGGTAGGAACACACAAGACGGCCAGTCGGATGATCTCGGTCTATCCGATATATCCGGAAAGACGTTGGACGACGATGCGCACTTCTCGAAGAACATCAATATTTTTGCCTAATCGCATCTCTGATCTAGTTTTAATTGTAATTTTTAAATGAAATGATTGCTTTTTAGTTTCATCATTTTACATGCAATTGTACAACACTTATTATAACCAATTGTAACTTTTTTGATTGAGTAGTTTATAAACTATACAATTCCTTGAAAGTGGCAGCTTTGTGGCTACTACAGCCAGTTTGGGAATTCAATCAGTTTGATGATTCCAAACTCATAGTATTAGATCAGCATTTGGTTAAATGATGATTTCAAGAGCACGTTCATACAATCAAGCGCTCAAGCGCTAGACTAATATTTTTAAAACGAGAAAAACATTATTAATAATTGTGATAATAATTGTGATTAAGTTTGTTAAGTTTTTTACCAAATTAATAGTATTAAAAATATGACTAATTTTGAGCTAACATGCACCTAGATTATTTTATTTTAATGAGTGTTATTTATAACTTTCTTTTTATTGTATAATATAATTTAAAAAATATGTAGCTTTTTTGTGCAATTTATATTAATAAATTTATTAAATTAATAGTGAAACCCATGATGCCTTTAATGATATTTCCGAATAATTGAAAAGTTTTGTAAACAAGCGCGATTTTCATTAAAAGGCCGACAGCGCACTAGCATCTCCGTTGCCTTAATAAGCCGTCTGTTTGTCTGAATAATATATTATTTATGTATGGTTTATTTATTGGGATTGTAAGCTGGAAATTGATAAATTATAATGTAGAATATAATATTGATTAAATGAATATCGTTTAATAGTTATTTATTAGTACATGTGACAGTATTTTTAACTTAGCTGCTATATATTTTTCAAATATATGTCTTATAACAGAAATTTGTGTATTTTTTAATAGTATGAGAGCTAGCAGCGTTTTTAAGAAAGAATTTAAGGTCGGCAAGTTTTTAGATATGTTATCCCTCTCACTATTCTGCATGTAACACGGTCGGTTTGGCTGTTGATATGTAAAATATCAATTTGTTACACCATTTTAAGACGATTCTTTTGTATTTCATTGTTTTTATTGGACTTTATGCAACATAAACTCATTATTACCAGACATTTCCACTTACCATAGTTTATATTATGCCACTTTCTATCCGAATACAAAAATGGAGGGTAACAATTTTGGTATATTTGTTTAACGGGTTTACTGCGCCCATGAATTGCTGAGGGTTCATACGTCTGCAGGGTCCACTAGTAACAATAATACCAGCAAATGTTTGAATAATGTTTGGCAAATGTCCGTCCTGTGAAGAAAAAATAGCAAATTCTTAGTTTGATACTTTTGCTGAATACTTTTTAAAAGCTTCGTGACGGTCTTAATACGGCAAGTCGACAACACAACTAACTCCCTAATTGCGTGTTTGTCAATATGCAGCGGTCTCTTACTATCAGGGGGCCCGCCTGTCCGTTGCCATTTATATAATATAATAAGTTATATTAAACTGTTTTTGTATTTGAACTTATAAACATAATTGGACAACTGTATTTTTAGCACACTGACCGATTTTCTGTGACTTTTCCTTTTTACCATTTATATGGTAATTTGTCTTGTATAACGTAACATGTTATTTTGAAATGCTGACAAGTTTGACAACTCAGTACAATAAGTATTTAGGTCTCTTTTTTTTAAGTTAATGCTCGGAGAAAATAATCAGTCGAATACAAATTTATTTTATATATATTTTATTTATAAATTGTAACAACCTAAATTATATTAATGAAAAATAGATAAGTTGGTCTTGGCAGCGGAATGGGATATGCATGCCTCCTAGAGTACCGACGCTGAGAGTCACTTAAACAGGCAATGGAGATGGATCCATTGACAACAACAATTATTTCGGCTTAGGTCGGTGCAGACGCCGCGCGAATCACGAAACATCGGATTTAATAAAATTACTGAGTATTATTTACATGTGTACAGTCTTTTGTTTAACTTAAGAGATCACTTCCTGACGTTGAAGCCCTCGCCGGTGGGGTCCAAGATCCACGGGTAGTTGTTGGGGCACTCCATACATGTAAACAAACGCAGCGTCTCGCCGGGCAACTCCCGTGTCGTCAAGGGGCACGCGTTGGGCAGGGAGCAGAAGGGCTGACCTTTGACGTCACACTTGTCCTGTTTCCACTCCTGGAACTCCCTCAGCAAGGTCACCTCAGTGGGGTTCTGCATCCATTGGATCACTTGGATCATCGACGTGAAGTAGACGTCGTTCTTGGTGAGCATCTCTTCGATGAACTTGATGAGCTCGTCTCTGAATTCCTTTTTGGACTTGAGCCATGAGGCGTGGAAGTGAAGGCCGAGCGGGGCACGGTTGGTGGAGTAGTGGCGGTTGAAGTTGTGACGCAGAAGGCGACCGAACTGCTCACCAGTCTGGATGTTGGAGCAAGAGTCCACGACGTGACAACCGGGCAAGGATTCGTCGAAGGTGGGGTCGTCACGCCTATCCAGCTCGTTCATCACCATCTCCCACACCGGGTGGCTCCTAGATGGGCAGTTGTGGGCGTTGCCGTTGCACTTGTGCGGCATGCGGAAGTAGAGGGTGTAGGGCCAGATCGGTACGCGGCCGAGAGGCGCCGTGATGGAGGCGTCGTACACGAAGTACTGGTCAGCCATCATCTCGAATTGCTTGTTGCCGCCGACGCGCAGGTATGGCGCCCGCATGCCGATGATGGAGGCGTCGGTTATGTTGGCGAACCTTTCGATGATGAGACGAGCGCCAGCCATCTCGGCCAGCCAGTCGTCGTAGGTACCACTGGTCCAGTAGTTTGGATCGTCCTTGTGCGTGATGGAGAATACACCGATTTCATGGCCCTTGCGATGGAGCTCCTGAAGGGCGGCGTAGTTGGAGTACTTATGGGATACGAAGAAGGTTCCGCGAATCTGACAGCCGTTGGGATTTTGCCGGTTGCCGTTGAAGATCTGTTCATAGAGGTCGATGTTGTCGACGTTGACGGCTCCATTGAATGTGATGGTTATCATTTGGGGGACCTGGTTAACTTCAAAGCCGCCGGGGACTCGTGTACCATCAGCAGAACAGAAACAGTCTGGTAGGACACATTGGTTAGGGTCACAGTCTGGTGCTCTGTTGGGATCCAATTCAACGGCTGGAAATAATTTTCGAATTGATTAATTTGCCTTGAAAGTAAACATACTTCTAAGATGCAAGAAGAAGAGGTGGAGAAGAAGAGGTTGTGAATACACAAATAGTTATTGAGAAATATAATACGTACTGCAAGCGTTCTCGTCTGACTCGTCGTTGCAATCAGGTTTGCCGTTACAGAACAATTCCTTCTCTATGCAATCCCTGCTACCGCAGGCCAATTTGCCTTCGGGGCAGATGGGTTCATCGGTCTTCAATATTGGCATCACTTTCCTTGGTTCTGTGAAGTAGGTGGCAGCTTATTAGTTTGAATTGACTTTGTTGATGCGCGGGCGCAAGACGAGGTCGTGGTCGTAATGGGACGTCAGTCGGAAGTCTTGAGGGTAGCAGCGTGAAATATGAGAGTATTAAAAGAGATAGAGAGACCAACCAATCATTGTGATCGTATGGAAGAGAAATAAGAGCTTATGAGGAAACGTTTATGATTAGTCACTCGAGAAGCATTGAAGTCCAAGACGATAGATAATTAAGAAGAAGAGCGAAGTAGAATGGAGCCTTTGGACGGTCCTCGATGTGTATTAATGGAAGACAATGCTGTGAGAAATGAATTAGGTACAGAACCGTTTATATTAACATTGAGAGGAAACTGATTTATTCTTCTGCATTCATGTATTTCGCCTACGCTAAACAGATCAAAGAAGGCTTAATAATTTTGATTAAATTACGTATATACATATACCACACACCATCCAAAAATAAGAGGTTCAGCCTTCTAAGTGGTTAAGCGTGTTTTATATAACTAATTAGTAGTTTTGAGAAGCGATCGGTGTATGCTACAAGTGTTTGGCGGTCACGGTGCGTTTAGTATTCGGTTGAAGTGTTAGTAGAGATCCAAGTGGTGTTAACGTATCGGTAAAGCAAAAGCATGAAAAGAGATTGTGGTTGAAATAGTGAAAGAGATGTTGTGAAAGACAGAGAGTTGCGAGGTGTTCTCGGATACATCAGACGCGAAGACATTCTCCTGTCGCTTGTCTCGACAGAGCGTCGAAACCACTCGGTGCCTATTCGGTCAGCGGGATTAGTGTATGAGTATGCAAACAACTGCTTGCTGTGGCGAGGGGGTCCCTCGCTCCGGGGCCTCATGCAAACAAATCTACGGGCAGTGTGCGACGCGGCCCTTTCACCCAAGCTCGCTACACGCGTATAATGTCGCCACTTACTCTCGAGTTTGTCACAGTTGTTCACTTTACCCTTCCAGTCGCAGGTCTGTTTATCGAGATCGAAAGCCAGTCCCGAGGGGCAAGTGATCTGTTTTAGACCTGACCTAGTGCACCTGTATTCATAACAAAGAGGGTTATTGCGGGTAGGAGGGGGCCGGAAGCGGACGCGCAAAAGGCTAACTGCTCTCAGCCTGCCTGCCGCGCAGACGCGGAAGTTAGCCCTTCGCACGCGCACTTCCCGCATTCGATTCAACTTACTTTCTAGTTTATCGCAATTCTTAACATTCGTTTTCCAGTCACACGTTTGGCGGTCGATATCAAAGCCCAGACCGCCGGGGCATCGCACGGAAGCCAGCCTGGTCACTCCGTTCTCGGCGCCCTTGTCGCACCTGTACACAGCCATGTCTTCAGAATTTCGCATTGGGAACAGCATTTAACTGACCATGGACTAAGAACTTGCTTAGCGCAACGCACTCCCTTAATAAAAACAAAATCTGCCCAAGTCGATCTTTTCTGCTAGGAAGAAAGCACATTTAGATATTAAAAGCAAACATGTTACATAGTCAAACTCCCAGCGCCGTCAATGTTCCGATCTAGCAATAACCTCTACATAAAAAAAAGTAACCTTCTGTCTAAACACTCATGTATTTACAAAAAGTTATTATGCTGTATTCTATTAACTCAGTGGTTCCGACTTTTTCAATCTAAACCTTGTAGTCGTCGTACCTAAAGATTTGATATTCAAGACACGTTGTCCGTTCACTGGACTATCAGGTTCCCAGAATGAATATCTAATGACGCATATAAATCAACCATTTGAAGTGGCCTTGTACCTTTATGTTGCTCGATGCAAACTGAAAATTACCTCACGACATCACGGCAGTCTCCATCGACACTCAGACGGAAGTATTCATCCGGGGGACGTCCATCGCAAAGCTCTTCAGGGGTCGCTTCATTACCGCTGTCTTCATCTTGACGTTTGTATCTCGACTCGCCTAGCACTAAAGAAGAAAATCATTGAGCAAAGTTATTCTAAGGCTGAATAGTTAAGACCCCTGGTATAATCTACAGCAATGTAGGTATATGCTTCGTAAGGGTCCCTGCAATCGTCAGTAATGATAGCGGAGCGTGTAACGTTTCCATTAAAAGGTTTGGGCCAATTTTTACCCGTTCTTTGGCAACTTTGAATATTATACAAGATATTGTTGGGTAACGTGAACGTAAGACGATTACCACACACGTGTCGGAATGTAGTACCGTTTCGTTGCGGTGTAGAGTGGCGTAGCGCGGCTGAATCACTCGTAGGCGGCGACCAGCGAGGCGGTGGGCCAAATACTCTACCTCGTTGCGTATTGACACGAATTAAAAGTAATAAAGTTACAAAGCCATTCGCAGTATATGGCTATTTCAGCGCCAGTTGCGTATTCCGAAAGCCAAGCGGCGACGGCATTGAAAGGCGAAATGTTAAAAAGAAATCGAGGTCAGTGCTGGCTGGCCACGTACGTAACCGGTATTTTATTCGCGGCTTGTCCACGTTTCAGCATCGACGTATGGAATAGACACATATCGATATTAATGAACGAATTGTACATTTAAATAAAGAACACACCAACACAAATAGAAATTACAATTGTAAAATACTGACATAATGAGAACAAAGGTCAGCGTTGGGCGGTGTTTGAAGTGAATCGAGAAATATGAAGAGAGCGGTACTAACCAGAGCAGGCGAATAGCAGCACACTGAGGCAGAGGTACGTGCGGCGAGCCATAATGCTCGACAGTGACTGTCCGCTGCGTCGAGCTCCGCAAGAAAGTGCAAGAAGTGCCGGCTGCCCCTCTTCTCCTTATATAACCAGGCGCTGAGTAGTCCACACCAGCCGACAGACTCCACCCGTCCTCTACGCACTATGACTCCTCGCACTGTACACCTCCATTCTACGGCCGGAGCTTTTAATAAGCACACGATGACATTATTGGACGAGCTTCGCGTACCCATTAATAATTACTTCTCTATATCCTCATTAGCATTGACACATTACATAGACTAAATACTGCGCTGATCTATGCCAATAAGCTAATGGGTGATTTTTTAATTACTCTTAAATGTTATCACTTTACAATTAATGCGAAATAGATTTTGTATCTGATTATTGAATGTTAGCCAGAATTTGAAGAAGTTTGTTAAAAGTATATAAATCTAGGCATATTTTAGGCAAATAAAAAAGCTTTGTTTCGTGACTCTGCAAAGGGTTGTGGATGTCCATGGGACGACTTATTCTAAGTTAGCCTCCTACTCGTTTGTTACCGTTTTTCGGAAAAAAATTTTATAAGGACATTAATTAAACTCTGTAATTTTATGTTTCAATTTCGAAAGTAGATGTTTCCTTATATTTATAAAAAAAAATTTAAAATTAATATCGCTTATTGATATGCTAATGTATTTTGCTTGAAATCCAAAAAAATGACATTACGGTATATTTATTACAGCTAAAAACGTATTCTATAAGTGGTATCCGTTATAGCAAAAAATAATTTTGTATCGCTTTTGCAACGGCGTGCAATATTAAAATTTTGATATTATTCAAAGATTTCCTAAGAGCATATCTTGCATTTTTTTTTAGTTACGAGACGATAGGAGCCACTTTCGACTATCAATCGGACCTGTTTTTGTGAATTTATGCCAATGTCACGTAAAGGTGGGGAGAGTCTTCGGTTTTACATTATTTTGCATAATTACACTTTATTTTTTTTACCCAAAGGTCAAATTAATTTTGATCCAAAACGCTACAAACAGATTTTTTAATTTGAGCGGCTAAACAAACAGATTATCAATACGTCTTTTACTACGATTTTTAAGGTACTCTGGTATTCAAGTAAGGTATTCAGCGAAACACAGTAGAAGTACCGTTTCAAGCATAACTTCCGTTTTCGCTAAGTATTCTGTGACTACTTTGCTTTAATACAGAGTTCTATAGTTTCAATACTTTAAAACTATAGAAAATACTTGGCAACGCTACATTATCTTGCGCCGGTGAAATTAACCACAATCGATCATAGTCTTTATCCTTCACAACTGCGGTTAGCGATTCATAATGAGATTTATATAACATCGAAGGGAGATACGAGGTTAAGAGTGATATAGTTGAGCTATCATAGAAATGGAAAAGATTGTATCAAAATATGCTAAGATATATCGAGATATTTGGCCTTGTAGCAATATCCGGGTGGATCGAGTTATGTAAAAGACAAGTACTGGCTGTGACCGCGGTGCGGGGACAGAGGGGCTTTGTCCGCGCCGACGCGACGTGACTTCTGACCCTTGGAGGATCCATATCTACAGAGCCCCGATTATTATTATACAAAATTTCCATTCATCAATATATTTATTAATATTTCCGTATAATTCATCAATTATTTTTTTATGATATAGAGCACAACGGTGGGTCTCCTATATGGTATGATATTACCGCCACTCAAAGACAACCGCGACACACTCCACGCATTGGTTGTATTGCCGGCTTTTTACGCATTTTTAAGAGGTTTCGATAACACTCACTCACTCAGCGAAACACAGTAGAAGAACCTTTCCGATTACAACTACCGTTTCACGTTGAGTATGCTGTGAGCTCGTGCTAGCACATTGTATGATGCGGCTCAATTAAGCATTAGCGTATGCTTCAGAATGACTCTCCCACGGGTGAGCATGGCTATGATGTAACTGTATCTTTTTCTAATGTGTATAATAGAATGTGTCATATTTTTGAAGTTATACATACATTTAACTAAGAGGTAACAGTAAAACAGCACGGAATGGTTAATTTACGAAATGATAGTTAACGTAGCTAATTGCAATGTGAATACAGAATGAGAAAAAGGCCACGCGTCCGCTGCCACTTAGCGCGAGTACGCCAAGACACCTATTTGTATATGGAAATTCTCGGAAAGTTGTTAAACTATACATTTTGGTAATGCATTCTGTACGTGCAGTGAGTGTTGCCACATTTCTTACCATTAGGACATCTCTGTATTATTGCCATAACCCATCTTGCAAAAAAAACCCAACTACACATACTCAGCGTGAAATGATAGTTCTACTTGAAACAGTGCTTCTACTGTTTCGCTGAGTAAGCGAGGATATCGAAGGCCCTTAAAAGTGCCGCTTAAGGGGCGCGAAAATCCGGCAACACAACCAATGCGCGGACTGTAGTGCGGTTGTCTATGGGCAGCTGTATTCTGTTAGCATATAGGAGACTAACCTGCTCCGTTGTCCGCTATACCATGAAAAAAAATATAGCTAGATATATTTATCACATTTTTAAATCAAATTAGGGATAAGAGATCGCGGAAGCACAAAGGCAATCGCGCCACAATCCGCGCTTTATATGTAGCGGTATAACTTCAAGGGTCTTCGATATCCTCACTTTCACACCGAATACTCACAAATATTTCACGCTGGTATTCTGAGAGTCCGTGGTATCACGTCGAACGAGGTGGCCTAATTAATGAGTAATCATATACTTCAGCATGGCTCTAATGTCTTAACTATCGAAATAATTTTGATTTCAAGCATACTGAGTTTATTTAATAAATATTATATTATTAATTAAATTTGATATTAATAATGTTATAATACCGTAATAATTTTTTATCTAATATTTATAAAACCTCCGAAACAGCTTAACCAATGAAAATTTGTGTACATATTGGATAGCTCTGACATTGGACAACATTTATTTATCATCTCCTTAAATGTTAATGATAGGCCGCCCCTTTATTTCTAATTGGTAAACACATACAAACATTTTCACTCTTCTACGATCAAGCCTTATTTTAAAAAACAAGTCCTTGATAATATATGTGTCAAAACAACGTTTGCCGGGGTCAGCTAGTATTTATACATTTAAATGATAATTATGTTCGATACGTTCAGCGCCCTACAACGCTCTACAAAAGACATCAACGCGTAACTCAATCATTTGCATAGGAATTGCCTGCAAATGATAATATTCGTACTATTATCATCCTACTAATGCAATAAAAAACTAACTTAATTTACATATATAGTAATAGAATAGCGTGAAATGCCGTTTATTAATAAAGCATAATGTCCAAGACTGGAAATAAAAAGGTCAACTGAATAACACATTAGGTCGTAAATTATCGAAGATTATTATTTTATATTTTTTCGAAAGGTCATTATTAATAATCACAAAACTGTTTTAATATTAGATAAGTTATACTTCCGAACCAATATGAGTTGGGGACTATTAAAAAAAGAGCATCATCGTTTAAGCCGTAAGAAAAAAAAAGAAAAAACATAAATAAAAAATACCATATTTTTACCTATAAGGTCGGCAACCTATGTACATACACAATATTTTATTATATTTTCATATGAACCGCGCGAGTTTTCTATACTTTTCTTTCATAAGAATGTTCTCCTGTCAATAACAAAACAGAACTAGGAAACCAGAAATAGGAATCAGAGAAGTACGCCCAGTCGTTTGTACGTGATGCCTTGACCAAGAGAAATAGGAATTCGTTTATATGGTTGAAACCGGCAAAAGTTGTTTTACCGTATAAATTGCTAAAGTATTAAAAAAAGACACTTTATTTAAAACTTCAGGACGTGTAAATAAACTAGTTTTTTTAAATAAAGTAAATAAAATTAATTTATTGATTACGTACAACCTAATTCGCCTTAATTAAACTAATAAACAATCATAGTAACATTATAAACTAATAAATAAAGTATTGACGGTAAGACGTAAGTATAAGTCTACTTATAGTCTCGATTTATATAACTAAAAATTATAGATTTAATATTAAATTTGACATAGTTTTTATAATTTTTTTCAATATTTCATAGATATTTCAGAAATTGTAGGTTTTAATTTAGAGGTAAACTTGTTGAACTATTCTTAGACATACATTATATGCATAGAAAATTCTATAAAAATGGGTCGAATTGTTTCGTAAAATTTTCATGAAAAAACATCGAGACACGAGAATTTTTCAAATAAAGTTTCATATAAATGTTCTCCATTGTTCTCCTAAGGATTGAAATAAACCGCTATTTCTATCAATATCTTTACTACAACATATGTCGCTAATGTCAGAATATGCTTATGTATTATGTCTCCGCTGTTGTAGGTCAAGTATCCAGGTCATATAGGTCTATGCACGTAACGGCTGCATAAAAAAGTAGCAGTGGATAGTTTAAATGTTAAATCTTCGAATGTTGCGCAACAAAAAACCGCACGCCGCGTGAAAGTGTGAAACTATTAAGCCACGAAAAATGAATCCAATTGAAAGGTTGAAATTTCAATGTTTTTTTTAATTTTTATGCTATATCGGGTAACCGAGCAGATGGGTCTGTTTTATGGTAATTTATTAACGCCGCACATGGACAACCGCGTCACAATCCACGTTTAGATTGTGTTGCCGACTTAATGATCGAGATTTATATTTTCAACGGCCTCACATATATCCACTCACTCCGCAAAAGAAGGTACAAGTATTTCACGCTGATATTCTGTGAACCCGTGATATCATTTCGGAGAAGCCGACCCGAATAATGCGTTAGCAGAGTTTCAACATGATGTCCCTCGTGTATGGCATTCATACACTCGCTCAGTCACTGTAAAGCCCTTCCAAAGACCGAATAAAATATAAAATAAAAAATTGTACCGGGGAACCAACCCGATACATCTCGCTTCGTTGTAAGCTTATATCATTTACCTACGAATTCTGAAAAAAAATAATGAAAAGGAAAAATATAGTTATTCCAATTGGTATTTAAGATTGTGTTTTATAATTTATCGTGTGTTATGGAGGTTGAATGAAAATTATAGGAAATAAAAGCGATGTGTTCATGGCAATAGGTGAATGTTGGTCAACCAGGAAATGCACCTAGAACCCGGCAGAGTAGATGATCATTAATACATGCAAATTCTGACGGAAGTTTTTTTTAATCACCCAAGAAGGTTTTAATGTTTCTTAGATGTAATAGGCGTTCAGTATAAATATTTATAATGAAGAATCATTCATAATGTTCATTTCAATTCAATTCGTCCTATAATTGGTGATTATTGTAATTTACATTATAATTATTAATTAGCATGTATAATTGTAGTTTTGTAATATATACTATACTAAATTAAACCAAATTTTTATAAGCAATTTAAAATTTTTCATATAATGAAATAACACCCATTAAAATAGTATAAGTATTATTACATTATTTTTTAAATGAGTTTAATAGTTTTGATAAAACGAGACATATCTTAAGCTTATAGTAATAAATTTTTATTACAAATTGTAATATTTCTCAGAAGCGAAGAAATAATGCAAGGTTTTCAGTGAATCATTATCTGAGATTTAGAGACGGAACTAAGTGAACCAACGTCCATGTTTCGTATGCGAGTAATTAGGCTTGTACAAAAGTACAAGTCTCGTTGAAAACTTCCGCTTCGTCTAAGTAAATCGACATTTAGCGAGCTAAAATTTAAATTCAATATCCGTCTACGTTACGACATGAAGATGTTAGTTTGACACGGGTAAAGATTATAAAGGCCAATCGGCAATTTTCTAAAAGTCTACCATAGACAATTGAGCGTGATGTGCACAATGACTCTGAATGCGATAATCAAACGTTATCTGAGCGATGACTTGCATGCGCCTAAGAGCCGTCACAGTAAGTGAACGTCAGTGAATCACAGTCTAGGTCTCAAGGTACAAAAGATGTTTTTGCTGCGAGCATATGCGAACATAATAAGTAGTAATTAAGATGCGCAGTATGTAGGCATCGCGGCGACGTCTCAACGCAGCGAGTAGGCACACAAGAGTCAAGGATCCTTCAAGATATTTCCTTTCACTTGCGACAATGCCGGCATACCTACAACTAACTGTCGTTATATTCTGAGCCTGTAGGTACCTTAGGTAATTCCGAAGTGGCTATGTTATTAAATGAATGGGGCAAACTGATAGCTACTCCGTCTGAACAACGCATTACCGCACACAATAATAACTCATAAAAATCTACACTCAAAATTGATTATTCAATTGTGTTCCTAAAAATAAAAATTACTCGTTAAAACTAACTTTGACATATACATGTCTATGCATATAAACTGCTTTATGAATATTAATGACCATAGACTATTCTGGCTGTTTATTTCTTTACTAAGTTTTTAACGTATTCGAATAAAAACCATCATATTTGTATAAAATTTTCTAAAACAAATGTTACTTACTTTTTTGTAAGAACTGTGTGTTCCAAAAAAATAAACAGACAAATTTCCAAATGCACCTGTAAACATTTGTCAATCAGGTATCTCTATTTTGAATTTCTTAACGAGACAAAAGATACACTATAAATAAATAAAAATATATTGTATTGGAAAATTGAATTATAATTTTCATTATTTTTATTTATTTATCATTCATGTTTCTCACTTTTAAAACCTTACCTAAGCTTCTTTAAACATTTCAAGGTGAAATACTTAGATAGTACAATACTACTGCCAAATCAGTCCAGCCGTTCTCGAGTTTTAGCGAGACTAACGGACAACAATTCATTTTTATATATACATTGTTAGATTCATACTTTTAGCGCGTCTCATATATTTTTTATTCGCATTATTTCCTTGTTTTATCAGTTTGTTAGCGAAAAGGCAATTTTATTGTAATCATAATTAATATTAATATCCTGTTGCAATTTTTAATAAATTTAAATTTTAAGTGATACTTTTAAAAAAATTCTACGGTTTGGTTATGACGTATACTTGAAAACTATTTCGTGCACCGATTGAATAACTTCGTAGAAATCAAGTCCAACAAGGAAAATGCAGTCATTCCACTATATAATATAATTTGACCTTACTTTTTACCACGGTATCGACAAAATTGTTATACGATGACATGAACGATTCAAAAGTGTGAATACTTTGACTATCTAAGTACTTGTAAAATCTGTTAACAGTTATTTGTTATTTTAACATCATTGGATCATCTTTGTATGCATAGTAGTTCTACGTATAATTTGATTGTGTACCGTCCATCATATTACAGCATCTATCCGATATAAAATCGAGTTGTATTCGAAAACATTTTATAATTATATCAATTGACGCAAGGAAATTAAGGAAATATTTAAAAATTTATCGATTTTTATTCGTTATTCGTAATCGATCATAATATCAGTAGATATACATATAATTGAATCGAAGCGGAATCCAAGGTGAGTACAGGTTTATAACAATTTATGTAAGAAATGCAAGACGACATATCTGCGTGGGCCATACGTCGTTCACTTTCACTGCTTTCACTATCAAAGGCTGTGGATTCTATTATATTCACTTTGGAAAAAATATCAACTCTCTATTTATTTTGATGCGCGCTAACAATACACAACTTTGCTTCAATTCACACTCTCTGTTGCGAAATTTTTCTTTATTTTTCGGATATTTTATGTTTTTTTATCATAGAAACGAGTACGAGGCTCACCTAAGATAAGCGGTTCTCCGCTCTTGGACACCCCTAGCCCTTGAAGAGTCACGGTTGCGTTGTCGGCCTCTAAGAAATAGGTAAGCTCTTTCTTTGAAGTCACTAAGTCGTATTGATTTGGAAATAGCGTTTCCGCAGAGCGGTGGAGCGCGGCACAAAATGCCTTAAATTTGTAAGGTTTCGTGACGTACATGTAGA